>VUQJ01008622.1:21428-34914 GCA_015108635.1 Andinoacara biseriatus | reverse complement strand
TATATATATATATATATATATATATATATATATATATGTATATGTGATTTTTTTAACATATTAAAGAGTGTGTGGATTGTGCTTTCTCAATAGGTTGAGTTTAGGTTGATTGGTGCACCTGTATAGTTCTCTGCACTTTCCAGTACGTTGCTTATTTCTCACAATCTGATATGCTTTTCTGCTTTGACAGATTCGTTGAGTCTTTCTCGTGTAAAAGCGGTCTGGATTCAACGGCTGAGGCAGCCAAGTCATGATCTGCATCACAAGCTTAGTTTCTGTTCATTTATGAATGAGGTCTGACGATAAGTGCGGTTTGCTACAGCAAGAGTTATTGAAGCTTTTCTTGTGGAACTTTAATGAACACTATAATGAAGATCTGATGAAGAAATGCTTTTGGCAGAATTGTCTCTTATGTACATAAGGACCATAAATAATTACTACGTGAAGCAGATGGCTGCTTACGCTCGGCTAATCCGTAGCTCAGAGATTAGTATCATTAATATCAAGAACTTTCATTTTTAATCTCTGAGCTAATGCATAGCTCAGAGATTAAAAATGAAAGTCCTTGGTTCTCCTTGGACAAATGAAAGTTCTTTGTTCTCTTTGGGAAAGGAGAAGTGACTTTGAAAACAGCAGGTTTCAGTCTACTTGACAGCTCTCAGGCTGTCTCCTGGTATTAATACTTGTTCTCCTTTTTCCCTGCTCTTCTCACATTTGCCTGTCTTTCAGTTTTATATGTTTGCCTCGACTAGAGGTGGTTCTCTCTTATTAGAGAGCAGATTTATAATCTAGTAGGTGGCCTAGGGCTGGCATGAGCAGGGTGGCCAGAAGGCAGTTTGGCTAAGGACCTGGGTATCATCATTAGAGTGAATCTGCATTCTGTCATTCAAGAAGCTACTGATGCATTTACACTTGATCTAATGGTGCATGGTTAGCCAAATGAAAATTTATGCAGCTTTTCAAACACAGGCTAACAATCCAAATACCTTATTGTATCCTGTCCAAGACACGGCAGTTATGTGTCGGGTTTCTCGAGGACTGTGATGCAGCATTGACAGAAGGTTTGCATTACAGCGTAGATGAACTCGTGGATTGTTGTGGCGCATTTCTTTCTGATAAAATTGAAAGGGAAATAGCATTTTGACTTGCACAAATGATTTCTCAAGAGAAATGCCTCGTTTAGTTATCAGTTATTGACTGATGGATTTATTGAATTTTAGCCAAGCCACATGGCCAGTTCAATCTCTAACCATTAGGCTGTCAGAGCACTGAAAGTCAGAGGGCTGATGGATACCACAGAGACTACTGAAGGTGCAGTACCCTTACTTGTGGTCCAAAATTGTGGCTCTTTGTCTTGCTTAGAGAAGAAATGGTCATTGAGTTCAGAAATACTCTGTTTTGTGCAAGTGTAGAGGGGTGAAATTGCATAGCATATTAGAGGACATACACTTCAATCTTATCTAGATAACACAAGCTCACTTCAGCCAACTTCTCAAGGTGCTTTATATTACAAAGTAAAGAAGATAAAGAGATAACCAGCAATCAAATGATTCCCTCTGAGCAAGAACTTGGTGATGGTGGGGCAGAAGCACTCAGCTTTAACAGGAAGAAACCTCTGGCAGAACCCGGCTCAGGGAGGAGCAGCCATTTGCTGCACTGGTTGGTTGGTGAGGGAAAGAAACTAGGAAAAAGGAGCGCATTGAGAGACCATGAACAAACAGGACACAACACAAACTATGTCACTACTGGCATGCAGTAGTTGCATACAAATGCATGGGGAGCCAACAAAAGAAAGTTGAGAAGTGGGAAGTTCCCCAGCAGCCTATATCAGCGTAACTGAGGTGGTGATAGTTCAGAGTCACCTGATTCAACCCCAACTGTAAACTTTACCAAAATGGAAAGTTTTCAAGGTAGTCTGATAGCACTGTCTGCCATTCCTCTTTATTTAATATGCACTTAATTTATCCAGTTTTTTGTGTTATTTGTGTTATAGCTAGAAATATACCTGGGTTTTTTTTGAACAGTGGAAACATATTGTTTTCTAATCTTGCCTAAGGGAAGCATGCACGAGCTACAAATTAGAAAAGACTGTGAATGGAAAATGGAGGGGAAAAAGGGAAATTTATGCTCTTAAAAACATTATCAAAGAATAGCTTTGCTGCACATAGTAAAATCATAAAACAAAGAAATTGGTTCTATCTTACCTATAGCCATAAAGACAAAACTCACAGTCAGAAAGTTGCCATGACTGCTTCATTTGTATTCATATTGTCAAAAGTCACGATGCTGGAAAAACATTGTATGGACAGGCTGCTGTTTTATCATGTCTGATCTAATGATATAATCAGGATGGCTGTCTCAGATTCAGATTCAGGTATATGTCTGTGGTTTGTAGTGTCTTTGACTGCAGACACACACACAGACAGCTGTCACAGTACAGGAAATGGTGTCTCCTCCTACAATAGGATGAGTGAGTCTTGAAGCTGCTGCAAGCACACACTAGTACGTTTGGCAGGATCGAGCTGGTATTTATTTTGCCTGTTGCAGTGGTGCCTTGGCACACAGCCTTCACTTTCAGTTGATCCGCCTTAAAGTGAGGTAAGCTGTGATTTGTATTCAGCTGCTTCTTCCAACACGGTCCGTTTCTTTCGTCTTCCTTATTAGTTTATCTTTATAACAAAACACATCTGCATCGTTTTACTGTGGTTGCAACTTCTACATCCGTATTTTCTGAAAAAGTCAACACCTCTTGCATGCTGGGCAGCTGACATGAGGTGGTTTCTGCAAAGTTTATAAGTTTATACAAGATCAAGGAGCAGATGTATTCTTGTTCTCCTACGATGTCACGTTTACAGCATTGTAAAAGGGGGTTGGTATTCATAAATGTGGAGTTTGAGTCTGATATCCTGTTTCACACAGGAAGTGAGGTTCTCAGATCAGTATCTTGTATGAGCTGCACTCCTAACTTTTTCAACAAGATTTTAGTTAAATTTATGTTTTTTGTTCACAAATATGCTCAATTTAATTGTTTACTTTGTAGATTAAAGTGCTTAAATATTGTCCTTGGAGCATAAATGTCAACAAAATATCCTCCTCTGCCTCCACACCCTTCCCCCTTCTTTGTGTCCCTTAGGGTCAGAGGTCAATCTGAGCCATAGCAACATGTCTGAATCCACCAAACCCCAACCTCAAGCTAAGGGGGAGAAGACCCAGAGCAGCGACACCAGCTATGTGGGTATCGATAACATCCTGGAGCAAATGAGGAGGAAGGCCATGAAAAAAGGCTTTGAGTTCAATGTCATGGTTGTGGGTGAGTAAGCACACAGTATCACTAAATAAAAACTTATGTTGTCACATCTAACCCTGTCTTGTCAAATTAAATGGAGAGGTGGGGGATGCAAAATTATGGCATATAAACAGATAATTATAGTGAGTAAAGGTGGTTGTTATGGTACAAATCTGCAAAATGATGTAAAAGCCCTAATTCGGAATGTTTTCCTCCCATCCAGGCTGACCTCACACTTAAACATTTATTATGCCTTCATGTTAGATTTGAATAAAGCTGCAAAACTAGTTTAAACTAGCACAGATGTGTCCAAGCGGGCCTGAAGCTGTAATTGCTCCCAAATGTGGTGTGTTTGCAACAGTTATTGTCCCAGTCCTGATTTCAGCAACAAACAAACAAAAAAAAAAAATCATGTGGGAATCATTTAAAATTTCTCAGTTTGTGCAGCAACAACACAAAATGCAGAACAAAGCAGGTAAAGAGGTGCTGTGCTTCAAGTAACGCATGAGTCAGCACTTGACTTCGACACACTACATAACTGGATTTTTACCGTCACTCAAGACAGGACATGCTTAGCTTGCATGTTCTCGATTTGGACAAAGCAGTTTTTACATCTATTATGAGACCTCATATAAGTTTATTTTTGATATAGAAAAGTCTAGTTGTGCTTCTTTTGTTCTGATAACAGGAGACTAAGGTGACCACTTCCTCAACAAGCTCTTTTTTTGTGTCCATGATGTATCAAGCAAACACTCTCACTTGAGAGGATAAACTTAGGCTGTCAGGCTGAGAAAGTGGCATACAGACGGCGATTACTCTAAGAAGCTGAAGCCCACGCTCCTGTTGGAGTTCACATGCATCCTTAGAGAGCAGTTACACACCTCCAATAGGAGGTACATCTGTCCCCGTTTTGCACCCTGTGTACATGCATGCATACATGCAAGAGAAATCATATGAAGATGGAAATGTTGTTATACAACATAACAGAGATTTTATGTTTTTTTTTTGTTGGTATTGGTCTGTTGGAGCTAACTGTAGGAATTTGATTTCAGGCCCTTCGGGGCTGTGTTTAGTACACGGGGCATGATGGCATGTCAGAGCAGCTTCAAGGAAACAGCTCGTAGCATGGAAAAACATAGACTGTTGCTTAGATACTGTTTATCACATTGATTTATAGATGCCAAGGAATGAAGTGAAAGTGTCAGTCAGATTTATATTGAGAAGATGACAGTGGAACATGACTCACTGAAGGTTTATTTTGAGAGTAAACACACAAAGTGCATGAGTAAAACAGCAGTATGTGGGGTAAAAACTGCACATTTTTACCCCACATTGACATGTATTCACTTGCAGTGCCCCAACACATCAAGGATAAATGAAAATTAACTGATATATTCTATTGCTGTTAAATAACACTCACTAGAAAAAGGGGGGGGGGCAAGTTTAAACCTGTATAATGTGTTTGATTGCCAAAGTACCTTAAAGTACTTCACTATAGCAACATATCAAAGTTCCTCTGTGTAATGTGCTCACAGCACACACCCAACACATGGTTGGCATCCTACTTCTCTAAGATTGGTATTGGTATGCCTTTGGGGTTGATCTGTCAACCACTCACCATTTTTGTGACAATTGTAATATTGTCTTCGCCTCTTGTACAACCGTGTGTACAAGGCGTCATATTCTAACTATATTTCTTGAATTCGATTCACTATGTTTGCCTGAATTTTGTTAGATTGCTAGTTGCTTATGTTAGCTGGGTAAAATCTAAAATATTATCCCATTCTAATAAAGTTCCCGCTGGCTAGCAGATTTGCCATGGAAATATGGAAAATATGAAAGGTTAGAACAACTGTGGTCTTGGGCTTGTCCCTTGTGGTCTTGTGGCATTCAGACAATGTGTTTGACCCTAATTTTTCCCCACGGCCAACTAATCAGAGCCAATGTCTCTAAGTGTGTATGTCAGTAACACAGAGAGAAAATGTAACCATGTGCTTGTGGGTGAATTCATACAGCTGAGCAGACTGCATGTGAAGTGTGTGTTAAAGAGAGAGTATGTGATTGTGAGGTGAAAGAGAGGTGGAAAAGGCCACCGTGAGGCAGCTTGGCAACCCTCCATATGCCTCATTGGATGCACATGGAGTCCACAAACAGAATAGGAAATGTGGGACATGCATTAATTTTGTTCAAAGGGACCCAACATGTTTGATTTTCAGCACAAACACACAGAAAATGTGTTTTCATGGACTAAACCAATAATAAATAGCATCACTGTATTAAATAACAATACAAAATCCAAGTCACCTTTTTTTCTGGAATTCTTTTTAACTTCCCCTGTTGACTTCCTCTGTTCACATGTTCAAAATACTTAAAGTCTGACAATCATGTATATCATGAAAGTTTTAAATAATGAGGTTTATTTGTAAGTAATCCCTTTGAGTCAAAAGTCCAGACTTCAGAGTCCTCTAAAGACTCAGAGAGATACCATGCAGGGTCTTGGTTCTGGATGATATCAAAAAGGGAGGATATCTTTAATATGGGCATCTCAAGCATACAGCTTTTATTTAAAAAGGGCAGCCAATCAGAATAAAGTTGGCCTGAAGGAAAGGGAGCTAAAATAGCTTATTTCAGACAGTGGGTGAACTGAGGCCCACTGAAAGTTTAATAAGGATTATTTAGATAATATAATAATTTTTTTTTAAATTTGTGTTAGTGCTTTACAAAATATGTGAACCCTAAATTATGCAAATCTGCTCTAGAATGTTAAGAGTAAAAATGTGGAAGTGGAAATGAGCAGAATGACTTTGCATTAAACTAATTTGGAGACCACAAGATTTTAGGAAGTAAGTTAAAACAGCGGAACGTCTTTAGAACACAAATACCGTACAGGTGCACACTGTTTAAGACTATTGTAGTATGACTTATATTAATTAAGCAATATCAACTGTAATTTACCCACTATTATGAAAATTATGCACTTTGCCAGAGGAAATAGCATTGTTGTTTAAATTTTGAATATGCAGCGATAATGCACTTTTATTCATGGTATTAACAGTAGTGGGCCATTTTAAATTGAGTAAGAAAATGACTCCATAATATTGTCACAAGTATGTACTCTCTCTACTCAGTTAAGTTGGTTCATCTTAAATTAAAGGGTTAAAGTGATCCTGAGCCCCCCCACCCCATTGCAAATTTATGCTGTAATGTGTCACAAAGGCAGAGAAATATACAATGCTGTAGATAGAGCACATGAAGATTCAACCCCCTGTGTATATCTGCATTTGTGTGTGTGACCTGTACAATACAATGGTCCTATTAGCTTCCAAAGGCTCGTCTGACACTGCAGTCATCCTGCTTGATTGGGGTCCATAAGGACACTCACAATGCAACTACACACCCACTATGCAACCCATACATAAGAGCGTAAGGTCATGTGCATATGTAGTTTCCCCCAATTGGGGATTTAAAAAGAGAGATTTTCATTAAGAATATTTTCTTACTTTCACTAACTTTTGCATATCTGTCTGTGTGTTTTTCTGATCAGGGCAAAGCGGCCTGGGAAAGTCCACTCTGATGAACACACTGTTCAAATCCAAGGTGAGCCGTAAGTCTGTGCAGCCCAACCCAGAGGAGAGGATCCCTAAGACGGTCGAGATCAAGTCCATCAGTCATGGTATGCCAGTGTTAAAATGTAGTAGCCCACAGCCTAATGTTACACACATTAATATGCAGTATGAGTTTTCCCTCTGATCTGTCATATTATTATTATAATACTAATGTAAATTATTATAATACTAATTATATTATAATATTAATATTATAATACTAATTATATTATAATATTATAATACTAATTATTTTTTCTATATCTAGATATTGAGGAGAAAGGAGTGAGGATGAAGCTAACAGTTATTGACACTCCTGGCTTTGGGGATCAAATCAACAATGAAAACTGGTGAGAAAATTAATTTGTACACTAAAAGCACCAGATATTTAATGATAGTAAAAGTTTGAATTTTGCAATATTTCTCAGATGAAGGAAACAAGACTGGATAAACTTCGAGATGTGAGATTCAAAATCCAGGTGTTGGTCAAAGATGATGCAAAGTTTCTTAGCTAATTTGATTTTGCTGGGGTGGGGGGTACTGACTGACCTCCCTAAAGAAGCTGCCAGTGTAAAATATAAGAACCTCAGTTCTACCAGGATTGCGGTGGAGGAAATTTGAATGCATCCACCTGGTAATGGCAAAGAAGCATTCACTGAGGCATGACAGGCTGTTGGGCTTAACAGAAAAGTACAAATGTGTATCATCTGCATAGCAATGGTACGAGACCCTATTGAAACTATGAGGTAGCTGGCCCAGGGGTAACCTATAAAAAGAAAACTGAATTGGTCCAAGAATTGAGCCCTGGGGGACTTCACATATGCAGATGAAGACATATATTTGTTAATATGAATTCTGAAGTATCTGTCAGATAAGTATGATGAAAACCATTTGAGAGCAGTGCCAGTGATGCCACCCAGTTTTCTAAAGCAGTGTGAGCAATGTCAGCCTTTATTTTTTAAGAAGTGGAATTTAACTGGCAAATGTGTTTCCAAACTGTCTGCTCCATGTCATAACCACTACATTGCAAACAGCAAAAATATGCTTAATAGTCATATAAGCATATAAATTAATATTACTGAATATAAGGATTTCAGTGTAGCTCAATAACTATTACCAAGAGGTGTTGGGGCTAATAGTTTCTCATTTCTGAATTTTTTACTTTGTGTGTCAGCTGGCAACCTATCATGAAGTTCATCAATGACCAGTATGAAGTCTACCTGCAGGAGGAAATCAACATCAACAGAAAGAAAAGGATCCCAGACTCCAGGGTGCATTGTTGCATATACTTCATACCTCCCACTGGCCACTGGTAAGAGCCCGTATTAATGTGACACACACTGAGTGACCTACTTTTTACAGAGGCCCTTTTGGGAATCTCCTCTGACCTATTGTCTGCCGATAGCTCTTTAACCACATCTTTTTTCTGGTCTTTTTTTTAATCTCACTCTCTAATGATCACATGTGGAACGCATTCTCTCCTCAAAGACACTTAAGAGTCACTTGAAGGGTCACATTTCACAAAGAAACTGAACTCTACAGTTTCCCCTCTATTGCTTTCATTGTGATCCATCTCTCTCTCAAACAACTCTCAGCTTTATCATCTGTGACTGAATAGAAAGATGTGATACCAAGCAGTTAGCAGATCTTTTATGATAGAATCCAATATGACAGTGGTCCAGAGACAAGCACTTTTCAGTGAGCCGGTGTGCTTGCAAAAGACCAGGCTTGGGACTAAAGCAGATAAAAGATGCTGCAAATGATGCAAACAGACCAAAGTCACCGGGGTATGCAGAAATAAAACTGGTCATGCCCCTCAATGTTTAGTGTCTCAATAGAGTACATTTTTCTCATTAAACAACTAATGGTATGTCCCTCATTTGAACTAAAGAGCAGGGAGGACACTACTTCTCAGTGTTTGTGACTGATAAAGCCATCTTAGACTTATAATACTGTACATATGTAAATAAAAACACTTAAAGCCTTAATGTACACCAGCTGTAAACACTCATTATCTGACCTTCTTACCGCAGATCCAAGTGATAAATCCATTCACATATTTCTTTGCACCAGTAACTCAACAGTTGTCCACTTAAATGTTCTTTCATGGAGTGAGGGATGACATGTGTGCGTCCCACTGTTTGACAGACCCCCTCATCATCTGTTCATGTCACCACAGCTGCTGCTTCAGAGAATGTGTGTTTGTGTGTACCCTTATACATGTAAAGCAGGGTGCGAGGAGTGGACTCAAGTGGGCAGTGGGCACGCTTAAACTTGCATGACTACGCTTTTGTGGATGCCCTGAATGTGTTTGTGTATAATTGTGCATACAGCTGCAGAGTTCAGTTGGTTCAACTCTAAAACCACCCTGTTCACTCTTCTGTTGTGACTGTGCATTGCTTTTCTTAGTGCCTATATCCTCAAATGTCATCTTTAGAATTATTGTGTTGCTTCCAGTCATTTAATGCGCATAAGCAGAGATGCCTGCTTTACTAAAACGCTTGTGAATATTGGAAAATTCACCCTTTAAAAAATCAAAGTTACAAACATCTGTCAGGAAGTGGTCTTCCTTACAGCTAACGAGAGTTGTAGGCAGAAAAAGGCTACATCTGTTGGGGCTACCGTTGGGGACTGGCACATGGTAAAGACAGTTTCTGTTTGACAGTTTATCAGGTGTTTGTGTTCAAAATAGGATGCACACAAACTTACAGCAGATGCTTGCTGTAGCAGAGTGGTCTAACTGAAACAAAATAAAGAAAATAAGAACATAAGTCCCTGAGTGAATCACAAAACTCTTACTCTTTTTTTGCTCTTGTTGCTTATTTTCCCATTTTCAATTCACACAGTAATGCCAGTTGAAGGTTTTTAAATGGAGCCTGTTACCAATTACACAGACACGATGCCAAAAGCTTCTGGATGCTTGCGCCGTGTGACCAAGAATGACAGGAAGGAAAATGATGACAGAATGAGCTCTTATAAGACTCTATCATTGGAAATATGCATTTCAGTTGCTACTGTGGTTTCAGATCGAAGAGCAGTGTTCAGTGAAGCAAGACACAGTCTTGGCATCAGCAGCCATTTCCGATAATGGCCGAGTCAGCCACACTATTTTCCCTCTGGGTAGTATTGTTGTTACTTCATTTAACATGTCGTCCTGAGAAAAAGAAGGCTCCACTTTGGCTCTCATCAACTCGGAACTGGTTTCTGATCCATTACTGAAATGGTGGGAGGGGAGGGCTGCTTCCAGTGTGGTTGGTTGTTTTCTCCTCATTTCATTTTACCATTGAGCTAACTGTTCTCAGTTCATTTAAACATGACTGCTATGTTCTTTAACCAGAAGAATTTGTTCATACATTCAGAGATACAATTATACATCTGTGCATGCATGAATGCATTTTTAATTTATAATTGCTGTCCACGCTGCATATGTTATGATAAGAGTATACGTGTGTATTTAAAAGCGTGCATGTATGCTCAGTCATGCATATGATGAAGCACACTGTACAAACCTGGTCTTATTCGCTATGTTTTTGTTTTTTTGGCTATCCTTCCTGTCTGCATTTTTATTTCACGTGACATATTACCCCTGGGCTTTTGATGCATCACTTATTCTGCATTGCTTCTCTCTTTACCTCTGTGCCGCTCTAGCTCTCCTTTCCGCTCTCTATGCTCTGTGTAGCACAAGCTCACCATCCCATTTTGATGGTGACATGTCTGTCAGTTGCTTTGGAGAACTTGCCAGGCCTCCTTCCTTCCTCCAGCTGCCCCTGGGTCTTTGAACCAGGCTGGCTGAGGCTAATTGGAGGGCAGAGCAGACAGCATGAAGGGAGTCTGTCTGCACAAGCAACTAGAGGCAACATGGAACAACGGTGTACAATGTGGAGTGAAAAGACAGCCCTAATCACTGCTACACTAGGCACGATTACAGGCTGTTATAAGAGGCATGTGAAAACTTTAATCAAACACAATTTTAAGATGTGAAGGATTCAAGGAGCTAATGGGGAGGAAAGCTTTTAGCCAAATTTGCTTTGAGTTAGGCCTGCTTTTAGAAGCAGTCCTCAAAATGCGAACTTAAAATGCAAGATCCTATGTGTGTTACAGTAACATGGTCTCAATGAATACTGGCAGGAAGTCAGCATATGTTAAAGCACAATTCTGCCAGTGTTGGACACTAGGGTGGATTGACTGTAACGGACTGTGACTGCCCTCTAATGGTTGTTCTCTTTCATTACCTCCATGTGCATTCTTAAATACAACTTCCTGTTGTCAGTGTTGGGATCATTGAACTACATGTGATTAACCAATTAGTACTTTTTGCCATTTTTGGTGTAATTAACACTGAAAAGAGAAACAATTCAATAATAGAAATATTTATTTTTATTTTTTTGCCAGTTCTTCTCAATTACTGCAAATTAGGCATTACTCAGTGTTGGCACTGTACAGTCTCATCAGGAACAATCTCCTGAAAGCACTAATTACTGATTTTTATTACCAAAGCAAGATATTTTAAAGGTTCCTGCCTAACTTAATCCTCTATGTTGCAGTACCCTCACCTGGACTGTGTACAAATCCCCAAATCTAAGCTCACATTCCTGCACTTTTACAGAAATTATTGTTATCCACTGAGAAAATGAAATAAGAAATGATTTACATCTTGATATCTCTGTTGCATTTTTTTGCTAAAAAATCTGTAGTGTGACTTGTTTTCCCCTTGCCTAGTGTTTTCTCCTTCTACTTTATAAGATACCTTAAATTGGAACCTTTATGCATATTTATATATAATAAATTATTTTAATGTAAATTAAGTTGCTTTCTTTTGTTTTTTGATATATTCTAGTCTTAGGCCTCTGGACGTGGAGTTTATGGGGCATCTCAGTAAGGTGGTCAACATTGTTCCTGTCATTGCTAAGGCAGACACACTCACCCTGGAGGAGAGGGACTCCTTTAAACAGACGGTGAGAGAAGTGTGTGTGTGTGTGTGTGTGTGTGTGTGTGTGTGTGTGTGTGTAACCGTTTGGATGATCACTGTGTCTGAGACCTGGTTCTCACTTGTGACATTAATGTAACTGATATGCTTTATTACATCACACCTGCAGTTACCTGTTGGAGCACTTCAGAATATGCTTTAGATAAGTAAATGACTTGCATTCATAGATCAGGCTACAGATTTTCATCATGAACACAGGTGTCTGTACTTCAGTAATCAATGATGTATAATACCACATAAGAAGTTGCCAGGCACCACAAATAGAAGCCATCTGGGCACTGCAGCCATTGCAGGAGATGGTCTATTATCTCTGTTACTGTGAACATTTTACGGTCTAGCCAAAGAGGCAGTCCTCAAGATTTGTCTTATTTTAGGATATGGAACTTTTGCCTACTTTCCAGCTAAGCAGTCAGGCTCTTCATTTGGCTGCCATGGAATTATGGGTCAACCATACAATGTAGCCAATTTAAGTGAGGTCTCCATTGTGCAATAAAACATGATTAGAATTAAATGAGTTAGAAATTTGCATTTTAGGCAACACTGAATATTCACTACCTTTTTGTTATTTTTGATACCTCAGTATTGGGGGGGGGGTGATTGTTTTTTGTTTTGTTTTTTTAGCTACAGAAGCTACGTCTAAATACTAAAACATTGGAAGTGTATGCTTAAAATGTATTGTGTACACTTATGCTTCTCAATATAAGTATCATAATGAATTTCAAGGTCTCCTGGTTTTTCTTCTAGCTCAGCAATAAAGTGGACATTTTTTATTTTTGGAAAATGTCAAGAAATATTAGCATCTTTGTTTCACCCACTTTCAGCTCTGGTTCCTGTCTTTTTGTCAGTGCCACTCTGTCCAGACCCATACATCATAGCAGGTCTCACTGAGATCTGAGTAACCAGGATGGATCAGATTAGAAATGAATACACTCATAGACAGATGAGGCTGAGGTGCAGAACAGGGACAGTGGATAAATTGGACAAATGATTTTGAAGCTTGAGCTGTGAGGCAGAATGAGAAGAGGTAGACCACAGAGAAGATTCATGGATGTAGTGAAGAAGGATATGCAGAGGGTTGCTGTGATGGAGCAGGAAGCTCTATCTCCAGCTTTTATATTGCTACAAGGACAATAAAATCCCCCCTGTTCAATGCTTCTACAACCAAATAGTTGCAAAAACATCAACAAATATTGGTGTGCAAATACACCAAACTAAGATGACCACAGCAAACTTTACTTGCTAAGTAGCAGCTTGCGGGCACAATCCGTGTGCACGTGTTATTATTCTGACATTACCTAATTTTCAATAGCCTCACAGAGCAGCCAGCATGGCTGCAACCCCTTATATGAGTATATCCTAACTAGAAACTTTAAATACAAAAACTAACACAATAAATAAGGGTACATAGAAACTTTTAGTTAGATTTAGCTGTGAATGGGTGTCACTTCCTGTTCCTCTTGGTAGTGTACTTGGCTTTTACTTGGTACATTAATCATCACTTTCTTAGCAGACACACATGAGACTGTAGGGTGTGACGATCCTCCACAGTAACCTCACAGCCCTCATTCCTTCGTCACCTGGGTTGAGTCTTTGAATCTCTTCCTCAGT
>VUQJ01008622.1:6066-17689 GCA_015108635.1 Andinoacara biseriatus | reverse complement strand
AGACCCAGGACTGTTGAGCATCTTAAATCCTGTATCAGATAAAAATGGAACATTCCTTTCCCAAAAGTCTAGCAGCTGGTCTCATCAGTTCCCGGATATTAACTGATTGTTGTTAAAAGACGATGCACAGTGGTACACATGGCCCTGTCCTAACATGACATGTGCTGCTACCATCAAATTCAAAATGACCGTGGTTTTTCCTTAAAATAGTAAGTTTTCTCAGTTTAAACATTCAATGGTTTCCATTTTATTGTGAATAAAATACGGGTTTATGAGATTTGTAAATCATTGCATTCTGTTTTTTAGTTCACATTTTACACAGCTTCCCAGCCTTTTGGGATTGGATTTGTACTTTCTGGTGTATAGATCGGATCCTGCTTTAAACTCTGCATACAGGAGAGAGGAAGACTTTTAACCTTTCAGTTTTCGAATCTGAAGGAGTCTAGTCTACTCTTAGCAAACCTTACAAATGAACTCCATAAAACTGCAAGGCAAGATAGTCGAAGTACATGGATTTCAGTACAAATGCAGTCTTGTCTTGCTAAAAAAGCAGTGGCTCAGTTCTAGTTAAGCCAAATGGTAAGAGAGAGGAAACAAGGAAAAGGAAGGGAAGAGAAGGCTGCTGGGCTGCTGGACATGCCGGCACCACCAGCATAAATTAGGCCTCAGAGGAGAAGCCAAGTAAGTCTCTATATTATCGTAAGGGGAGAAGATCCTGTTTATTTCCGAATGCCGAGTTGGGAATGGTATATGGTAGACATGCGTATTAATTCATATAAGGACTTCTCACTGCTACTTGAGGAGAAGAGCTTGTAGATGCCAGCAGTGTAGCTCGTTACAAGTTGGTATCTTGTTCCCTTGATGCTGCTAATCGGTGCTCACAGGCCCAGCAGTTATTCCACTCTCCTAATTTCAAAGAGAATTTAATTTCCTGCCCTAGATTTCAAAGCGTTACTTAAGTAGTACCCTCCTTTATTTCATTTTCACTAGACATAATCTATAATTCAAACATGTGTTAGGCTAACTGGAGGCAGCACAAGCTTGTCATGGGGAATTTGTTAAAATGTCTTACTTAACGTTCTCCAGTATGGAGAAGAGCTAAGATCTATTAAATTGCTCGAAAGTGGAGGAGGGGCGTTATCGTGGCTTAAGAAAATTGAGGATGCCCTTCAACTTGGTTGTGAACAACACTGCCATCTTGTGATGTTTTTAAGGTATTGCAAGCATGCGTGATTGGAAGGATTATTTTGAGAGCTTAGGCTGAGTGGTGTGCTCTTTTTCTCTTTGCAGTTGAGAACATTGCACACTGTGAATTTGCTTATCTGCGAGATCTCCTCATCAGGTGAGCGTCCATCACACTCCTGCATTTTTGTTAATGCTTTTTTATTATTATTAATAGAGGCATAATGTGATTTGAATAAACCCCCTGCTACAGACTCATAATCTTGCTGAATCAGAAATCACTCACTTTATCTTGTAGATGTGTTGAAGTGGAGACATATAAAGCTTCACTTCCCAACTGAAATCAATGCAAATGAAATTCCTTTTGATGTTTTAAGTGCTTCCCAGGACAGCGGAACAGCAACTCATGTCCTTCCAATGAATCCGTGCATTTATGTTGCTTTTTAGTTAATGACTCAGCCAGTGTGATATAGTCTGTATTATTTTTGTCTTCTTAGTGTTTTTCTCCTCTGACACAGCCTGCAATCTTTTCCACTAAACATGACCACGGATAGCTGCATTTTTTTTTGTCACAAATATAAAAATGGCCCTCGTAGGCATTTCCTGTAAAGCTTGTTTTGCAGCGCTTTCTCGAGTTGTAATGCTCTTCTTATTTTCAGGACACACATGCAGAACATCAAAGATATCACGTGCAGCATCCACTACGAGACGTATCGTGTTCGCCGGTTAAATGAATCCAACATCTTGTTCACCTCTCACCCGTCTGACCACCCTGCTGTCCAGCCAAAGGCCAATGGCCAGCCCGAGGAGCAGCCCGGCCCCGTGCAGGCAAACGGAGTTGCTGCTCAGCATGAAGCCTTGTCCCATGAGATGTAGAGGGTCTAATGTGGAGCCAAATTGCCAATTTATGATACCAGGACACAGCTCGGCACAAAGCATACACTCACTCACACATATTCTGTTTACATAGACAAGCCCGCGTACACACAGACACACTCGCATTCATGCTGTGAAGATCATTTTTATTACCGAAAAGGACTACCTAACGACATCTTTAAATTTAGCAGGAAGTTAAAAGAAGCATTGCGGAAAGTCAATTCCTATATTTTTCCATCCATGGAGCTGTTTTCTCATCTTTTAACATGCATATTGCAGTTTAAAGCAAAATTATGTCTCCACTGTGACCCACATCATTTTACAGAACTTTTTTTTTTTGTCCATTTTCTGTCACCATTAACTGTCAAGTCCAGTCTGCATTTCAGGATTGTTTACAAAAATCCACAGAAGTTGTTCAAACACAGATAATCCCAAATATGGGTGAAGTGTTGGCCATTCAAGGCTGCGCAGATGAGGAGAAATGTCTTAATTCAGAGCAGAGTACAGCATATGAAATGATGATAGGTCTAGTTTAGAGCTAATCTAACTTAGTGCCACTGACCCAGTACGACTTGTGTTGTGGTGTATAGTATTGTATAGTTACTAGGGTTAAGTACGGATACATAGATATTGTTGACACCTCCGCATTGTAGAATTAAACAGACAGTGGTAGCAGTGTGGAGTAGTTTTTGGAAAAACGAGTCTCGTATTTCTTCCATCGTCTTAGAATGTTTTTAAAACCCTTTTTGCCAAACCATACTGTTTCTTTCTCTATAATGCCAATGTTGTGTAATACAGTCGTTTTGCATTGCTCATTTACTGTTGTATTTTAATTGCTAATGTTTTTGTTCTAATTTTATTGTGTAAGTTGGGGGTGCAACTGTTGTCCCATGCAGCCACTTTGTCTATTTTTCTGACTAAATAAAAGTCCTTTTTCTTTTCTAAAGAGAAGCACATACAGTATAGAGCTGGTTTTATCAATAGGTATTTATGTGTGTGTTTAATGTAATCAGTTTAATTCAGCTTTGATTCCAGCTGTTGGCTTCCGGTTTGTTGCAGGTCTTAACCAGTGACGATAATTTAGTTTTAGAAGATGTTTGTTTTTGTATCATACAGTATTTTGTATGCTGTTTGTGAGACTGTACCGTACCTGGCAACCAGTAACTTTGCAATAATTGATCATTTTGTACATTGAATTTTATTATTTACAATTAGTCATGCCAACAGTTAATGGGAAGATGGTGACTTTTCCATTGCAAGCTTATTGCATTTCATCAGAGGCAGATGTTCTGCCACAGCCGTGAGGGACAATTTGTGCCTAAATGCCTGAAATGAAACCTCTAAATTTTGCCTAATGTCATCATATTTCAGCAGCAACTGAGAATTTTTAACATTTTTTGAAAAATGTGTCCAGTCCTAAAAGCTCACAGGATATTTTATAGACTACAGCTAAATATACCATTCTAATTTCCAAAAGAGGGTCAACAATATAATTGAAGTAAAAGATATTTTCATTACTAAAGAGAAAAAGAAAACTATTGTTTATCAAGAGAAAGTTATTGGATTACACTGTTTACCGTTGTATAGTTATTGTGTAATTTGTCATGGTATTATAGATCAAGGTTTTATCTTTGATATCCTGTCTCAAAGAATAAAGATTGATATTTTTATTGTTTAATGTTGGATGCCTTGACTTTTAACAAATGCACAAGTGAATAAGGGGAGCAGTAATCTTTAATTTTACTTTTTTTTTTTTTCGGATTAAAATGAGTAGACCCGGCCTCAGTGTTTAAACTCATGACAACATGTTAGTATTTCATCAGTGTCTAAGGTTAAAATGGTCATTTCAGTTCACAACACCCGTTTATAACCTTTACTTAGTCATATTTAAGACTTCAGCTAGTATATATATGGTTAATATTGGCTAATCTTATTTTTTTTTTGTTTTACCATTCAGTTGAATGAAACTGAAACTTTATTCAAGCTACGCTCACTTTATTAGATACACCTGTTCAATTCCACATTAACAGATATCTAATCAGCCAGTCAAATGGAAGCACTTTAATGCATTAAGGCATGTAGGCATGGTCAAGCCATCCTGCCGCAGTTCAAACCGAGCATCAGAACAGAGAAGAAAGATTTCTTATGTGACTTGGAATGTTGTTTTTGCCAGGCGGGCTGATCAAATCTGCTGGGATTTCGCCACACAACCATCTCTAGGGTTTACAGAGAATGGTCAGAAAAAGAGAAAACATCCTGTCAGCAGCAGTTTTCTGGGTGAAAATGCCTTATTGACGCTCAGTATCATAAGAGCATGACCTGGCTGCTTTGAGCTGATGGGAAGGCAACAGTAACAGAACCACTCAACAGTCATGGTATGTAGAAGAGCATCTTTGAACCTTGAAGCAGATAGACTACAGCTGCAGAAGACCACCACGTCTGTCAGCTAAGAACAGGAAACTGAGGCTGTAATTTACACAGGCTCAACAAAATCGCACAATAGAAGATTGGAAAAAATGAGTTCTGGTTTCTGCTGACATTCACATGGGAGGGTCAGAATTTGACACAACATGAAAGCATGGATCCATCCTGCCTTGTATCAATGGCTCAGGGTGGTGGTGGCAGTGTAATGGTGTGGGGGATATTCTTCAGTACACTTTAGGCCCCTTAGTACCAAGTGAGCATTGTTTAAACACCTCAGCCTGCCTCAGTATTGATCACGTTTATCCCTTCATGGCCACAGTGTATCCATCTTCTAATGGCTGCTTCCAGCAGGATAACGCACCATGTCACAAAGCACAAAACAACTCAGACTGGTTTCTCGAGCATGGCACGACTGTACTGTGATCTCCACAGTCACCAGATCTCAATCGAATACAGCACCTTTGGGAAGTGCTGGAATGGGAGGTTTGCATCATGGATGTATTTGACAAATCGGCAGCAACTGTGTGATGCTATCATGTCAATAAGGATCAAAATCTCTCAAGAATATTTCCCTCACCTTGATGAATCTATAGGACTTGAGGCAAAATGTACCTAATAAAGTGCCCAGTAAGTGTAATAATATATTAAAAAGACATGATTTGATGTGATATTCAGTATAACAGGGCACACACTTGCAAACCAAGCCAGAACAGAACCATTGTTAAAAACATTCAGTCATTTTTTTTTTGACTGATTGGCAAATAAGTGAAATGTGGTGTCATTACAGAGGCACATCACCTACAGAAAAATCATTTTCTTTTTCTGATTACAGTTCATAATAATAGCCTTAAATCATGTAGTACATTGAAACATCAAGCACCACATTCCCAAAACAAATCCAACTGGGAGGAAATATGTCTTTGCAGTAGCATCACACCATGCCCACATAACACTGGTTTAATAGGGCTTTTCATTTACACCTCCTTTCACACTTTCTCAACTATTCCGCCGATTGTAATGTGTTGACACTGTTGCTTGTTGAGGGTCATTGTCATCCTTTCACACGTTGGAGCTCCTGCTGGGGCTTTTGCAGCTGCCTCAGATTCAGCCCTTGGTTTGAAACTCTTCTGTGCTGAGAACGACACCGCTCCGGTGACGAATGACAAATGTGAAGGTGAGAGACAATGAAATTTGCAGAAAGATCAGTATCTATTGAAAACTCACATAACTTTGACACCTCTGTCTAAACAGCTTCTCTGGCAGCCACCCAGAACCATGAAGGTGAGTGATAATGACATCTCTGACACTGCTATGACAGTGCCAGATTCACTGGCTAGCAGAGGTAGACCAATTTATTGGTGCATATAAACTGACATCTGTACTATTTCACTGCTGCTGCTCGTCTCCTACAGTTAGCTGTTCCAATACATCACAGCAATAAACTGGGTAGTAGAAGGCCTTTCACAGATTCAAACCTTAAACTTTCAGAATCACTAAGCAACAGTTACTAAGCAAGTGTAAAACAGAGTGTTTACATTTAATGACACCAGAGCAGATTTGCTGTGAAACCAAGCAGATTACCTTATGTCTCAGAAACAGACTGTCTAAGCCAAATTTAAAAACAACTTGGCCATGCCAAGTGGCTTGCTAGAAGCATCTGCACTTTAAAAAGCTGATATCTTTCACCACATGGCCTTCGTCAGCACTAAGAAACTAGGTAAAAGCACAGCATACAGTGCCCTACATGAGCAATCTATGTGAACAGCAAAATGATAGCTACAGTATGGTGGGCTCAGTTGTTTTGATGGCAGCCTTGGAGACAGGAGCATAGCAGCTTTCCTATCCCACTCTGCAGCCTCCGTTATTGCAGGTGTGCTGCTAATCAGCTTGTAAACTGATGTGATTGCAAGTTAGACGGTGGCAGTAATGAGTAGAAAAACTGAAATGTTGCTAGTGCAGTTTGGTGTGCTTGGATTAAAACCACATTTTTTTGTCAACTGCTTTTCAGACTAAGATTGTGTGTCAGGATGTGGGAGAGCAGAAGTTTCATTTGAAAACTCCTTAGTGAAATAAAGGTGATATAATTTGTTTATTTTTCATTTATAAGCTTATTTTTGCCAACCGTCTGCATAATTTATAGATTTGCGCCATGTACAGTGTACATAAATGTAACTGGTGACTTCTGCTGTACCTGTGATTAGAATATTTTATACACAGATATTTTGATAATTTTAGTCAAAATACATAAAGCTATTAGCACTATATTAACTTTGAGTATTTTATCCAGGAATAAAAATGTCCTCATTTTTATCTATGCTATTTTGATTATGCTAACTGGCTGCATAAGGGTTATCCAGGTACTCTATGGGCTACCTAGCCTTTTTGTAGATGCTTAGCTTAAATTAGCTAGTAGCAAAATATGGTACAAGGCATTTTTCTTATGACAATAAAGGGGACATATCGTGCTTTTAAATCCTTCCTTTTCATATGTAAATCATTCACTTGTGGTCTATATAAAGTAGAACTGCAATGCTTTGGTCTGAATTCCTCATTATTGTAGCTCCGCAGACCCATCTTTTACCTTTTCTGAGGCTCATCTTAGAGCAGCTCGTTTTTTATGGGGCTATTATTAAGGCAAAAGTTCTGTGTGTCCGTAACTGGATCCACGTGTGTGTATCGGAATCTGTATTTTGATCAGTGTGTCTGTAATTAGATTTGTAAATGTGCAAAGAAATCTGTAGCACAGATAATGGTTCGGCCGCCCTGCTTTACAACTGGCTCTTTTTACATACATGACTTTTGCTAGACTTCTGCCACCCTCAGCTCAGGCTCACAGGCGGGTTGCATTCAGGTTGGCTGGGACTTTGTCCCAGTAACTATATATCCCATATACCACCAATCAGCGATATAGCGCGGCAATCTGACAGGCTCACCAGCTCAAGGGGTGTCGAATGCCAGATTGACAAGTGCAGAGGACATGGCTTCTGTAAGTAACATGGCCTCATTTACTTACGATAATGTGCAAAACAGCAGTATTGCTTAATTAAACATTAAACCTCAGCAGATTATTTTTTCCAGCTTGGGCTTCACTGAGAAAGCTCTGACAAGTGGCGCTAGCAAGCTAACAGGATAATTTTGAAGTAGTCCCAGCCGACCTGCTGACCTGAACGCAACCCGCCTGTGAGCCTGAACTGAGGGTGAAAGAGCCCTCGAATATGGTCAAATCAGTCACAGATTCTGCAGCGGCAGAAGTGTAGCAAAAGTCATGTGTGAAAAGAGGCAGTTGTAAAGCAGGGCAGTCGATATGGGGCTATTTTTGTATCAAAAGTTCTGTGTGTCCATAGATGAATCCAGGTGTGTGGAGATTTGTCTGTGCGTAAGTGAATCTGTCTGCAACTGGATCCACGTGTGTGTATCGTGATGGTAAAAGGTAAATGGACTAGTTCTTATATAGCGCTTTTCTACTCTGACTGAGCACTCAAAGCGCTTATACAACATGTTTACATTTACCCCATTCACACCCATTCATACAAGCACTTCCATATGTAACTAAGCTAAGTGCTTTTAATTAGCTAACATTCACACACATTCATACTCCAACGCTTGCATCGGAGAACAATCTGTCCGTAAATGGATCAACGTGTGTGCATCAGGATGTGTATTTTGATCAGCGTGTCTGTAATCAGATTTGTAAATGTGCAAAGAAATCTGTAGTGCAGATATCATTGGTTGAAAGGTCTTAAAGTTTTTCTCAAGTCACTGAATCACACACACGTCAGGCCACCCTGCTTTACAACTGGCTCTTTTTACACACGTGACTTTTGCTACACTTCTGCCACCATAGATTCTGTGACAGATTTGTCTGTAATCAAGGGCTCTTTCACCCTCAGCTCAGGCTCACAGGCGGGTTGCGTTCAGGTTGGCTGGGACTTTGCCTCAGTAACTATCCCATTTACCATCAATCGGCGATATAGCACAACAATCTGACAGGCTCACCAGCTCAAGGGGTGTCGAATGCCAGATATAGCAGTATTGCTTAATTAAACATTAAAGCTCAGCAAATTATTTTTTTTCCAGCTTGGGCTTCACTGAGAAAGCTCTGAAAAGTTACACTAGCAAGCTAACAGGATCATTTTGAAGTAGTCCCAGTATAGGCGTAGGAACCGGGGGGGATGGGGGGGGCATGTCCCCCCAATATTGGAGACAGGTGCATTCATCCTACCCAAAATTGTCAGGTTTCCGATATGTGTCCTCCCACAATAGTAAACTCGCTCCTACGCCCTTGAGCCAACCTGCCGACCTGAACACAACCCACCTGTGAGCCTGAGCTGAGGGTGAAAGAGCCCTTAAATACGGACAAATCTGTCACAGATTCTGCTGTGGCAGAAGTGTAGCAAAAGTCATGTGTGTAAAAAGAGCCAGTTGTAAAGTAGGGCGTCCTGACGTGTGTGTTTCAGTGCCTTGAGAAAAACTTTAAAACTTTTCAACCTACTTTTTAACATTATTATCTGCGCTACAGATTTCTTTGCACATTTATAAATCTGATTACAGACACACTGATCAAAATACAGATCCTGATGCACACATGTGGATCCAGTTACAGATAGATCGCGATAGACACACCTGGATTCATTTACGGACACACAGAGCTTTTGCTACAATAATAGCCCCATAGTTTTGGTGCGGTCTCTTTAAATGTGAATGAGACATTTCAAGCCCCGCCCCACTCCAGGTCGCAGAACATTCCACTCCACCCCGTTCGCCCATTTTTGTAGTTTAATAGCAGCTATACGATTAGCTACCGGCAGAGAAACAAGGAGGACTTTCCCCACTGATCTGAGTATATTTCTGAGAAAAATAAAATTTAACCAGGGACTTCGAAGAGGCTCTGATCCCGGGGGGCGATGTAAGGAATCGTGTGAGTTAATATACCCAACAACTGAACATTTTGACTTATCTACTTGCAACTTCGGCATAACTGAATTGGACTACAAAATCGCTGCGAGGAAAAAAAGGAGGATTCACAAAATTGGTTAGCCAGAAGTCCTTGCTTAATGCTTGTTTAGCAGTTCCACAGCAAATACTGTGACCAGGGATGTGCGCGATTACTCAACTAGTGTCTAGTCGTCGCTATTGTTACTAATCGGAACCAGACATACTAATTGAGTAGTCTAATTATTAAGGTTTCAGTAAACCCAGTGCTGGTAAATGTTTGTCCTAGATGTTATGCAGCCGTCTGCCACCAGATGGCATTTCCGGTTTGTACAACGAAGCGAGAAAACCAGCGGGACAAATGTGTCTGCGCCTTAAAAACACTGAGAGTAGGACCCAGGAGGGAAAAAATTGCCAGCATTTTATGTTTCTGTTGGCCGACCCCACATGTAAAACACCGGGACACGACCGAAAGGTAATTAACACACACAATGCACCTGCACAGGTATAAACACAGCTACATCGGCCACTTACATCATAGCAGCTGAAGCCTGAAGGGCTCAACACATGGGGAGCGAAGTTGTTTGCTCTCCATTCATTTCCTATGAAACTTGAGCAAAGCGATTTTTGGCTCATTGCACAAGTTCCATAGGAAATGAATGGAGAGTAAGCGACGCCGCTCCCCATGTGTCAAGCACCTGAATCAGGGGTAAGCTGGAGGAGGCGGCTGGGCTAGAGGGAGGTCTGGGCTCCAAGTCCTGGATGTGTTGTTTTGATGCGTATCATAAATTGTAGAGGAACGAGCATCGTTGATAATTTGCAGCACAAAGCGCCACACTTTTAAGTAGCAATTTGTTTTTCGGATGTTATTTTCTTATATTCAGTGATGCGTGAACATCGTTTTCATATTCTTTATTGTTTGGAGTGTAACGCGCAGTGTTCATAATGCTCGATGCGCGGTGCCGCACAGTTAAGCAGTATTTAAAGTGCGATTCATCCTAGAAGAACGCAATTAATGGCTTCCAATGCCAGACAGCTTTTGACATTATCCATTAAACAGAAATAAATTTTATATCTCAGTGTTTCTTAGTTTTAAACTAGTTGGTTAGTCTAATTTTTTTCCCCCTTGTATAGTCGACTATTAAATTAGTCGCCAGGAACATCCGTAACTGTGACGTAACAGATAAGAAAACGTAACAGAGAATAGAGAAAACTGAACAGACTGGAAATTATGACCCATAAAGAATATAAAGATATCTACGTGGCACTGGGAGATAATACATTTAAATTTCCTGCACTCATAGACACTTAAACTTTATTTAAGGGCTAAAAAAAATGGATTTTGCATGATATGTCCCCTTAAACATTTCTGTGCATCGTCTCTTTCAAAATAATGAATACAACTAAACTGAGATGAATATGTTGTTAGCACACATATCACACTTTTATCATATCCAATTTACAAGTTTTGTTTTTGTTCCTTAATGCTTTGTAAATTGATAACATTCCTCTACTTATTTGTATTCACTTTATCACATGAAACACTTAGCTGGGGATATCCTTGCTGCGTTACTGTGATTTACTACTCCACATTTCTCATTTCATGTCAATAAAATTGTATATTCTTGAATGAGTATTAAAATATACAAACATATTTGCTGAATAGCTAAATGTATAGATTCTGGACTGTCCTCATGCCTTAATTTGTTCATTCATTCGTTCTTTGGAGTCTGGAACTTATCACTGGCTGTCCTAAATGACAGCTTATGATGATTCTGATCATCTGAACAAACAAAACTTATGGCTGGCACTGACTGCTGGAAATGTCCTGCTCAGCACTTCAGAAAGACTTCTGACTCATTGTCATCATCATCATCACTCATCAAAGTCTTTGTTTCCAAACAAATAAGTCACAAGAATGACACAGACTTCCCCTGGGGTGCTTTATGTTTTGGAGTATTTTCCACAGATAGCAGATGTAGCACATGTTGAGTTCCATTATGTCTTTGCAGACAACCAATGCTCAGTTCAGGCAACGAGCCAATGTGTAGTGTCACGTTGTGAAACCATGGGTGGCCCGAATTAATTAGGCATTCAACAACACTAGCTACACAGCATAATTTGAAGCTATATAGGCTCAACCAAAGCAGATCTGATGTGTGTTTAAATTTGACAGCAAATGATGGTGAAATATGTTTTCCTGCTTTCT
>VUQJ01008615.1:4209-20959 GCA_015108635.1 Andinoacara biseriatus | reverse complement strand
AGAGTGAAATCTAAAAAAAAAAAAAAAGAAAGAAAGAAAACAACGCTGAACCACTATGTTAGCACTTCAGCTGATTTAGAATGATTAACTGTGGTGCACTCAAAATTAAAAGTGTAGTTATGGACAAATGCACTAAAAATAATACACTAGATAACCCAACAGCAGAGAACTTTTCTTTCCTCATCAACTCACTCCAGCTCTTTCCAGAGCGACCCATGAATTCGTTGGTCTCTGCATTCCACAGGTATTTCTTCAGGTCGTCTATTTTCTGGTGCAGCGTCCTCTTGGGAATCGGCCTGCGCTTCCATCTCTCAAAGTTCAGGTCTTCCTGCTCTAGAGGCTGATGCTCGGCCAGCTCCTCCTGCTCTTCCTCCAGCTCTTGGCCATGCTTGAGTATGACTTTGTGGGGCTGATGGAAAGAAGAGAAAAAACCCTCACCACACATATTCTAAACTGCTGAGTTCTGCAGTGAAACCTATTTGCTTTTCAAATTAGTGCAGGAAAAAAAATGGCATGCCTCCTGATCTGAGTATGACCGATAATATAAACTGTCAGGCAGCGCTCTGCATATTAATGAACATCGCACTGATGGTCCTGTCCCCCGTTTCTGCAAATTATAAACCCGCTGGTGACCTTGTGGCACTCATTGGGAGAGCTGACCTCCTCTGAGTGGACCCTCCTGCTTGGAGCAGCAGCTGCAGACAGCAGAGCTGGAGGGTCATTCTGACAGCCAGCTGTTACTGAGTCTCAGCATCCAGAGGCCAGGACACACAGATCCCAGAGAAGCCGCAGGACACATCAGAGCAAGTCCCTTCACTTGTGAGAGAGTGGCCTTTAAATTAATCTGCTGTTAATTTGTTCTAAGGTGTTTCTGGGAGCCAGTAACTTTGCTGTATATCAAATGATATGCTCGTGTGCTAGAGGAAAACAGAATAAAATATTTTAATCTCAGCACTCACAAGACTTCTAACGGGCTTCCCCTCAGCTCCTCCCTCTGTGGAACTGGGCTCCATATTCTTCACAGAAAGAAAACCAATCACAGTCCACCGTGTCCATTAAATTACTTGTCATTACAAAGCCAAGCTATCTGAAATGCATAATCTACGCTCAAATACAAGTGATAACTCGTATAGTTGTCTTAAATAGGATTTCAATGAAAAATCTGACATACCTGAAGTATTAACGGATTATTAAGTCTTGACCCCCAGAGGAAAAAAATAAAAAATAAAAAAATATATATATGTTTGTCAAAAAGTTTTGAGGGATTTCATTAGAAAGTTTTAGGCGTGCAGGAGGGACCGGGTGGAAAGCCTCCTTCAACTAGGCGCGCATCATAGTGAATGAGCGGTGGCCGGAGAAAAACTGGGGGTGGGCTACAAAGTGCTTTTTCTTTTTTGGGTCCCACAGGCGTTTTGGCAGCGGCCTGGATCACCGCACTGTATGCTGTACACGCACACCATCAGCCATTGTCTGCTAAGCAGGGCTAGGAGAGCCTGAATACAATATTTATAGCCTGTCCCAACACAAGACATTGTCAATCAGCGCTTGGCTGCGTACTGTAAATGCACAAAGGCCCTCCAGCAATAATCAGTTTTAAAAATCTTAATTAGAGGTGCTTTGATTCGGCTGTTATCTAATCTAAATCATAAATCAAATCAAAGCAAATTAATCATTAGGTATTGTCCATGCACGTTCATGCGCACTAATCCAGCACCCACAATCTCCCGCATCCACTGCGCACCATAAACTAACCTCTGGTGAAGTAGTCCTCATTCCTGATCCCATCTGCACTCCGGTCACGTACCGCTCTGTTACCCCCATGTCGAAGTGGAAGAGGAGAACTTCTTAGGGAAGCCCCCCCTCCCCTTCTTTTACATGAAAAGAGAAGTTGCGTCATGGAAAAAGCAATTCTTTGAGATTTGCGCGGCAAATCGTGCATGTGCGTGAGTGCTGATGTGTATTTTACAGTAACAGCCAAATAAGGATAGTTGCAGAAAATCAAAAAAATCACGAGGATATTTTTTTCAGAGTCCTCCTGTCAATGCAGAGTAATGATCTGAGCATGGTTTTCCAAAAGTTAAGAGAATAGTGAGAAGGGATGTTTCCGGGATTTTTACCTGAGGGCAGAAAATCTGAATATTTAAATCAGAAATGAAATTGGTTTCGAAGACATTGGGCATTATTTTCGGGGTTATGTGCAACCCTGTGCCTAACACACATGGGACACAAGAGAAAAGAGAAAAACACTGTTTTGCACTGAATAACTCAATGTCACCGATGTCACTTATAGGAGCCGGTCATATCTCATGCTCCCCTGTGCGTGAGCCATTTAAAGGGACATTCTACAATTGCAAGACATTTTTTGTCCCACAAAATACTAAAACAGACACTTGTTGTGTAAATTACACTCATGTGAGCCCGAACCTGTCATCAATTTTAGTATTGCGTGGAAAATTATTGTGATTGCCTTAGGTACTATCCTTTTCTTTGACCTTTGAGAAATTCTTAGTGAAAAATATTCCTCTCCTGAGTAGTGCTTATCAATGCAGCACTAGCACTGGCTGCTCCGCTTTCTAATTAAAGCTTGATTATAAGGGCACCTGCAGCCCATTGTTCAGGGTCTCCCGGCTTTTTGGGGTTCATCTTGGCTCACCATGTAGAAAATTGATTTAATGTGCTAAGTTACATTTTCTTTTTAGTAAGGCAAGAGGGACATCTTGTTGGGAGGCTATGACACCTCTGGTGAGGTCCCCTCCCCACATTTATGCACGTGTATGAAAGCACTGGGACACAAGTATAAGTGACACCACTTTGGTTTGCAGTGAGACACATTAGTGAGTAGTTGATAGCACCCCTGGGCACTCTTCCCTGTAGACTGCCTCCCAAATGGGCCATGGCTAGTTTTATTAATTTGTTACTTTAGCTGGGATGCTATTTTAGCTCCGTGATTGTCTCTCGTCTATAGAAATGTTCTGAAATAAGGTAATATTTGACCTAAATGCTAATGTTTTTCCTCATGTTTTAACTTTTATTTTTTTTATTGCAGCTCCGGTCTAATTTTATATTTACTGGTTTTCGGTGGCACGGTGGCGCAGTGGTTAGCACTGTTGCCTCACAGAAAGAAGGTCCTGGGTTTGAATCCAGCCTTGGGTCTTCTGTGTGGCGGTTCTATGGTCTGTCTCTGGGTACTCCAGTGTCCTTCCCCTAAAGACATACTTAAGGTTTGATTAACTGGTGATTCTAAAGTTGCTCTAGGTGTAAATGTGATAGCTGGGATTGGTTCCAGCCTCCCATGACCCTGATTTGGACAAATGGATGGGTTTGTTTATTATTGATAAACGCAATTATTGAAATTAAATTACCTTGCCTCTGTCTCATCACTACTGAGTCTGTGTGCTTTACTGATCAATCGGTAATATAATTAAGGTTCATTAGTCTACATTTCCTGCGGTGAAATTCCCCAGGTGGCTTTTTCACTTGCCCTTTTTTTTTTTACAGTCCTCTTGCAGCTGTTGCTCCTCTCCGCCACACTAGAAACACCCTGCTCCTATTCATTCTGCTTCTGAGATTTCCACACAATTCGAAACGCACTTAAAAGCATCCCGTTGAATAAATGATTAATAATTTCCCAGAACTTCCGGCAGTTCTCGAACGCAACTCTGCTTTTGTGACAGTTGATGGCGCTCCATGCGCGCGTCCTGAGGCTCCCTAAACACTGAGGTGAACCTTTATAACTTTCAAAGTGGGGATTTAAATCGACATAGGCCCGCACTGGGATGTTTAATCCCTGCTTTTAGTGATTAAAACCTCAGGTGGAAGCCACCCTTTTAGAGAAAATTGTTACTTTACTATTGTAGTTCATAATTATTTGTATTTTCTGTAAAATCAATATAATTCTGAGCCTACAGTCTTAATTTGAAATGTTAAGTTTAACCGATTTTAATGTAAGTTACACCTGCGCCTTGTCGATCATTTTGATCCCAGTTTTGGGGGAATATTAGAACATATTTCAACACTTGTTTATTACAAATAAATAAAACAAATGGACAGCTGACAGGTTTACGAATGTAACGCAAACTAACGACGATTACTATCCAAGTAGTAACGGCTTCCAGGGTACTGCTTTTTCAGAGTATGTGCGTGACATGCGCACATACAACCAGCAGCAGCAGCAGCAGCGACCTGCTGTCCGACACCGACACAACGAGAGGACGTACGCCGAGGGAGCTCTCCGCAGCCGCGGGGATGTAAATGAGACGGACTCGGGCTTCAGCGGAACGGAGGAGACCTCGTCAGAAAATGCCCCACCACCGCAGCGTCTGCGTCAGCTCGTCCACCGTGAGCGCTCAGATTTATATCACCCAGCACTGAGTCGTGATTGTTTTTGTCTATATTTATTTATTTTTATTTGGAAGAGGATCGGTCTTCGTTAAAACGTCCTACAGCCAGCATGCCCCCTCCCCAGAGCCTCCAATCCAGCGGGCTGACCCTCTCAGAAACGAGCATGGGTAGGTGTGCGTGCAAGGTCAACGGCGTGTCTGCAGCTGTTTTTTTTTTCTTTCTTCAATTAAATAACATGTAACAGACTTACACTGCGGGGATTTTCTTATTTATTAACTATACCTTCACATCCAAGTGAGCCTTAATGCACATGTACACTTATTTATACAGGATAAAACCCCCTCTACCCCTTCTTCCGAAAGGAGACTGAAACACTCGTTCATCACCGGACAGAGTATTTTTTTTTTCCTCGTCCAGGCCGCAGCGCGTCACTGCAGGTGCGGCGGAGCTGACTAACCAGAGCAGCCCGCAGGTTTGGCTCTGATGGCCACTGGCTGTCGCGCACTGATTTCTCAGGATGCCGGGCAGCTACCATGAAAATGAGGTCGATAAAACTATCGAATACCGCGAGGAAAAATCAGGGAATATATTTAGTACAATCCAAAGCGGGTAACTGGTATATAGCAGCAGATTGTTGATGATTCAGGGTCTACAGAAATTGAACAAATAGTAAAAGTTTGCAGTGGAGTTTTAATCCTGGGTAAGGCTTATTGGGCAGGGGCATTTCTAGGCATTTTCCCAGTAAAGTGGCACCTTATTCAAGAATATTTGATCATAAATAGGGTAGAAAAGTTAAAAACATTATATTGAATAACTGTTTTATAAAGCATGAAACGACTGCTTAATTGTAAATAAAAACCAAGACTACTTAAGTAATGCTATACATCTACTTAATGGACATAAACAGGGTTTTTTCCTGGCTGACTATGCCAGGGGTCATTGTAAACATGATCACTTACATTAGTTAACAAAGGTTTTTCCCTTATCTTGTTACTTCTGGCTATTTGATAAACAACAATGTTTGTTAAGCTTAGTTAAATTAAACCCCACTTAGAAATAAAATAGCAGTACTATGCGGGAGATATCTTGAATCATTTACATTTTATCAGTTATTTATCACTTGTTCATTTCTTTTGTCACTTCATAGTCAGTGCACTATTTCCCACCACTATTGAGGTAATTCCCCAACAATCAGCACAAATAGCATAATGCTGGATCCAAACCTGGTCAGATAAATCTTGATTCACACATCAATAAAATCAAATTGGATTTTTCCTATGGTTTTGAATCCTTTGATTCAATTTGGTTCCAAGATTAACACGTTAAAAGCTTAATCTTGGATAAGTTGAAACGTTTTGATGGTAACAGCAAGTTTTTCATGATTATTTCACGGCTTCTGTTACCAGAATATCAAAAACAGTCTGTGCTACAGTACTGTAACGGCTGGAATGATGTAGATTGTTGGAATTGTTGTTTCCTCAGAGTATAATTGTTATTGTAACTCCAAGTTCTGCAAACTCAGGCATGTATTTCTGGATCCTTAATCTCAGAGGCCGTGTCCTTCATTACGCAGGAACCATGGAGACAGAAATGAACTGTAGCCATATGTTGTAGTTACACAAGCCAAGCATGCTTTGTTGTTGATCTCCAGGTTGGAGCATCAGTATTCAGCAGCAGACCTGACCTTCAAATATTCATGTATTGATAAAACAGAGTGTGGAGGTGACTCGGCTTATTCTAAAATGGGCTATGACGACAGAATAAATCATTGAGGATATAGAGAGCGGTTTTGTACCTGCAACGGACTGAAATAAATACACGAGAGAAAATATTGAAGACTGTAACTTAACTTATCAGCCACAGCCTCTCATCTCTTGTTCTTACAATGATGAAATTTGGCTTTATCAAATTAAAGGAAAGTCACCTTAGGTTACATGACTTTGGCACCTTGATATACATTTTATTTATAATTTATGGTTATCTTTTCAGTGCCTCATGTACTTAGTCTCTTTATTGATCCATCGTTTTGGAATACATTCAGAATGTGCTTTGGCACTGCCTAAAAAGCATAAATCGCTGAGGTAGATAGCATTTATTGCTCCAAAATGAGTAGATATTATTCTGCATTATTGGCACATCCACAGATGATCATTTTTTAACTCTTGCTGATAATAAGTGGGCTGGCCCTTCTCCTCTTTATTCCAGAGGATGGAGTGTCTATGATTTATCTTGATTAGTCAGACTACAGAACAGTTTTACACAGTTTTGGATGAGTCCATATTGAGTGAAATGGATTCTGTTTCTGTTTTTTTTTTCTTTGCATTTTAAGGTTAAACTTATGCTTTGTGGAAAGCATTGCATGGTAGTCTGTAGGATGGCTTTGGAAATCAAGAAGAGAAAGTGAGTGAAGGCAGAGGCAAGGATTGAATGGTGCAAGCTGAAGAAAGAAGATTGTTATGCAGAGTTCTGGGCAGTAGGGAAGAGTTGACTGGGAAAGATGACTGGGAAAGCCCAGCTGTAGTGAAGAGGGAAACTGCCAAGAGGGTGTTTGGTGTATCCTGTGGACAGAGGAAAGAGGACAAGGAGACAGGACAAGGTAAGGAAAGAGGACAATGTGATTGATTGAGGAAGTACAGGAAAGTATTCGAAGGAAGAAGTTGGCAAAGAAAAAGTTGTATAGCTGGGGAGATGAAGAGAGTAGGCAGGAATACTTGGAGTCTAGGCATATGGCAAAGAGAGAGATGGCAAAGGCTCACAGTGAGTTGCATGTGAGGCTGGACACTAAGAAGAAGAAGAAAAGGACTTGTATCAATTGTCTAGGCAGAAAGACTGAGATGCAAAGGATGTGCTGCAGGTTAGCATGGCTAATGATGGAGATGGAAATGTAAAGAGAGGTTGCTGAGAAAGTGGAAGGAGTACTTTAAGGTGCTCATGAATGTAAAAAATGACAGAGGGGAGGATGAATGGAGGACAATTACTGAATCGGGAAGGGCAGAAAGTGAAGAGTGGAAAGGTGGTTGGTCCAGATGGCATACCTGTGGAGAGATGTCTAGGAGAGGTAAGTGGACTTTTTAACCAGACTGCTGAACACAATCTTGGAGAGTGAGAGGATGCCTGAGAAATGGAGAACAAATGTACAGGTACAGATTTTAAAGAACAAGGGTGATGTGCAGAGCTGTAGTAACTACAGCGGGATAAACTGATGAGCCACGCCATAGAAAAGAGTTGCTGATAGAGGTGATGATGTGTGAGCAGCAGTATGACTTCATAGCGAGAAAGAGCACTACAGATGTGATGTTTTCTTTGAGAGTGTTGACTGAGAAGCATAGAAAAGGTCAGGAGTTGCACTGTATGCACAAAGTATTTTTTTTATATATGTGAACATTAAATAAGTCAGAGTTTAAAGTTGATTCTTGGCATAGTTTTCTTGACAGAAGTTCAACAGGTGCTTTTTTTTTAAGAGAACTTCTGTGCATATCTCAAACATACACACATACTTTCAAAGCTACTTTGATTTTTATCAGTTCCTCTGAGACACAGAAGTGGCCACTTCTGGTGAGAGCAGCAGAGTAACTACAGAACAGTCACGAGTCTCTTTGTGGTTTTTCTCAGTTGCTTTGGCCTGTTTCTCTAAACATTTTCAAAGTTCTTGGCTCTGAAGATTTCCTTTCAGCTGGGCTTTGACTCTTTAATGGGAACTGTCAGTGCTCATTTGATGATTCAGAAAAAACATTTGGACAACTTGCAACTAAGGTATTAACTTTCCCAAAACTTGTAATACAGGTGTTAATTTTTTTTATGTCACTGAATAAATCATTGCCACCAAAAAGACTAAATACCTTTGACACTGTACAAACCATGGTGGTCATTTTGCCAGAATGACTGTGGGCTGTGGAAATATGTTGCTTACCTTCTTATTCCTTAAAAGCCGCGACCTTAATGTTACTGTGTTAATGTTCAAATTATTATTTTTTCTGAATGTAACTGATGGCTGTTGTTTTATCAAATTGTCTACTCTTCAGATGCTGGTATCAGAAGCATGTAGTTTTACTTAAAAAGTATGTAGGCTATTAACTAAAAGGAACAGCCATGCAGCACAATATAGTAAACAACTAGTATGTGAAAAAGAAAGTGCACCCAATTTCAAGTCTATTCATTAGGACATAATAAAAATCTGTTCTAAAATTATTTAAATACAACCTCAGATGAGCAACAACACATGGCATATTACACCATGTTCCTTTTTTAAATTTATTAAACAAGAACTAAATGCAGTACACAAGTACACTCTTACTGCTTCCATATGAATTAAAAGAGTAAGTAGCGTCACAGCCAGCTGCCAGTCACAATTTGAAGTCATCATTCTTACAGTGAGAGATTATTTACAAATGGAAAACATTCAAGACAGCACACACATAACCAAACACTGCATGTCAGCACAAACAACTCATACCAAATGTCAGGCACGGTGGTGGAGTGGTGATGATTTGGGCTTGTTTTTGAGTCACAGGACCGGAGCACCTTGCAGTTATTAGATGGACCACGAACTCCCTCAAACAAAGTGTTCTCAAAGTCAAATGTGAGGCCATCTATCCGACAGCCAAAACACAGCTGAAACTGGGTCATGGAGCAGGACAATGAACCCAAGCACAGCAGCAAATCTACAACAGAATGGCTAAAAAAGAAAAATCAATCCGAATCAAAGTGATGCAGTTTCCCAGTTAAAGTTCAGACCTCAACCTGATTGAAATGCTGTGGTAAGACCTTGAAAGAGCTGTGCATAAATGAATGCCCATAAACGTCAATGAACTGATGCAGCATTGTCAGGAAGAGTGTGTCAAAATTCCACAATGGGCCAATCCTGCCAAAGTGGAAAGATTTGCTTCACAATACACAGAGGCATTAAAAAAAATGCTTCAGCATTGTTGCGTTTCACAGCATATCAGCAGAAACATACTAACCACCAAGCGCGGTGGTGGAGGGGTGATGATTTGGGCTTGTTGTGCAGCCACAGGACCTTGGCACATTGCACTCATTGAGTCAACCATGAACTCCTCTGTATACTGAAGTATTCTAGAGTCAAACGTGAGGTCATCTGTCTGACAGCTAAAGCTTGGCTGAAACTGGGTCATGCAGCAGGACAATCATCTTAAATACACCAGCAAATGTATGCTGCAACTATCTCTTGCACTATTCTGCAGATTTTGAAGTGCAATATATTTTGAAAACTAAAACTTTTGCACTGAGAAGAAACAAACATACAAGACTGTCAACAGTTGATGAGAAATACTCTTCCTCCAGTGCACGAGTAACAAAATGTTTGACAGCTTTAGCACATTCAAGAACTAAGCCAATGCCACTGGGGAAAAAAGCTAACTACTTCCCAGCAGATCAGTGTTTGTGGTGGGTTTTAGTTGCAGGCTAATCTTCCAAATAAATCTCTTTACTGCCCAAAAACAGTATGACACTAGTGTTAATGTCCACTTATTTCTTGTAGGATCTTTTAAGAGGAGAAAGAGGAAATCCATAATTGTGACGGTGATGCTGCTCATTGTCTCCGTGCTCATCCTCGTCTTTGGCCTGGCAGCGACTACCAGGACACAGAACATCACAGTGGGTGGCTACTACTCAGGAGTCATCGTGAGTACACATTCACGCCAGCCTGTAGCAGCGACAGACGCAGCACAGCAGGCCTGTTCTCTGTCAGGGTACATGATAAGTGAAGTCACAGTGTTTCCAGCACAATCTCCACTGCTCTGACAAACCTCATTGCCTCAAATCTCATTACCAAAAGTTTCTGGGTGGTAAATCTTTCCCACATTTATTATTCAGTATCACTGTCATTATGCACTGAATGGGGTAATGTGTTTCAGTCCATAAATGTGTTTTTCACAGTACTTGGCTTTTAGCGTTCTCTTTTACGTAAATAGTTACAATGCAACTGGTTACATCATGCAAATCAGATTAATAAATTAATAAAATATATTGGAACTGACTGACAAAGAGAGCATCCTAAGATGAAGCCAAACAAACTCTCAAATTGTAACATTTGCACTATTATGATAAATATTATTAATACTTCCTTTAGCAGACTTCTGCAGTGTTTTCCACTGTGCAATCAAGATTCTGAAATCAAAGCGTGATAAATGCCCTAAGCCATTTTCTCTCCTTTCAGCTGGGCTTTGGCTCTTTTCTGGGAATTATCGGCGCTCATTTGATAGAGAACAAGAGGCAGATGGTAAGAGGATTTATATTACCTCTGTGCACTGAGCTCTCTTTCAGTGTTTTATGTCATTTCATCTCTGCACCACTGATATTAAACTGAATATCAGTCCCAGTTTCCTTACGCCAGACAAAACAGTTTGATTATGTGACATTGTGAGCAGCAGGCCTACTCACCCTGAGGAGGTTCATGTGTTGAGTATTGGAGAAACTATCCTGGATTTTTATTTTTTTTTGGTTGGGAGGTGGGGGTAGCCTGAAATAGAAATAGGGTGTAAGTGGAGGAGGACAGATGTCTGCACAGGAATGTGAGGAAGGAAACTTCAGATGAGCGGAGCAGGTGGAAGGAGCCAGGCAGGCTCTGTCAGAGCTGGAGTGAAGAATGTGTTTGTGTCACGATAGTTTTTCCTATCATGCTACAGCGTTCGGATGCCTGGGGTTCCAGTCAGCAGGAATGTGTGTGTGATATGGCTGAATGAGCCGTGGCGCATTACGCCACACTCTTGTTTACCACCATAAAATTTCATTAAAAAGAACACGTGCTGACATTATTTATAGTTTGACTAGTGAAGTTGTAACTGTACTGATATTAGCTGTATACTTCACCCATTAACACACTGTTTTTATCCTGTGCATTTTAAGGTCTTATTTATCTATAATGGTGGGTGCATGAGGGGGTGCTTAGAGTTCAGTGCCATGTTCAGCTTCCTCTTCATTGGTAGAGAGAAGCGAATAGTTTGAGCGATGGGATGGTGGGGAGTGAGATGGGGCATCAGCAGTAATGCAGGTGTTGCACATGATTGTTGAGTTGAAGAGAGCTGAGCTGAAGGGTGAAGCTTTCTCTATTAGTCCATCTACCTTCCTAACCCCATCTTATATGGGCATGAAATCTGGGTTATGAGTGAAAGAATAAGACTGTGAATTCAAGTGTTTGAAATGATTTAGGACACAGCTTTAGAGATAGGGTGAGGAGCTCTGGCTGGCTGGATGGAGGGATGGATGGAGAGATCTTGCCCAAGGTCACTTTGGGGAACCACTGATCTTCCGATTACTAAATGATCCACTCTACCTTGTGAACTGCAGTCACGCACCTTTTACTCAGTCCTAGAATTATCTGCAGCATGGTGGCATGGTGATTAGCACTACTGCCTCACAGCTAAAATGACATCTCAAAGGTCCTAGGTTCAATTCCACCTTGGCCTCTCTGTGTGGACTTTGCACATTCACTGTGTGTCTCTCTGTGTTCGCCCTGCGACAGGCTAACAACCTGTACAGCCTGCCCGTGGGAAGGGCAGGGAGGTCAAAAATAAATCACTGCAGATGGAAAAACAGGTTTCTTTTGAATATAGTTGTCCTGACTGAACTGACCTGCTAAAATTTTGTAAAAATATCACAGAGTCTATGGTGATATCTCCAAGTAGGTCAATTTTCGAGCAACACTTGCAGTATATAGAACAACTTCACTGCTTGACTGACAGAGTTCATCAGGATCATGAAGTGATGCATGAGGAAAAAAGTAAAGCTCGAATTAGTTCACACTAATGTTAAACTCACACTGAAAAAATGGGTGAACAAATAGGTGAAGGATTAAGTGTTTATTTAAAAAGAGTTGTTTAATTTCCTGAGCTGTAGCTTTGAGATGTCAAATAGGGAAAAAAAATAATTAGCCAAATTTAGAAACTATAAGCATGAAAGATCTGTTGTCTGTAAAGCTTGAAAATCCCAGGTACTCTCAGGTATTTGCAAAAAAAAAAAAAAAAATCATAAATGGTTTTAATCCAGACTGCTCACGGTGCAGGAAAATAAAACCGAAAAATCACAGAAACTCTTTTGCTTTTTACTGAGTATTTCACAGTCTGCTATGAGACCAGGCTGCATATATACTGTTACAATGGTCAATTAAACAAAGTGTCAGATAATGAGGTCAGTGTGGGTCAGTCGTCCCTGTGAGCAAAAAGCTCAGGCTTCAGATTGCTCTGAGCATTGAATTTCTTGCATTTTTAGGATTTTTATTATATGAAAGAGAAGAGCTGTCACTTATATGGTCATCTCAGGCACACAACTCTGGCTGTGAGCAGGGAAGCCCCGCCCACTTAATGTTTAAACTTTCTGTGTGCGAGGGGCAGCCAATCAGAAGAAAACAAGATAAAGAGGCAGGAGCTTGTTTCAGACAAAGCTTCTTCACCGTGGCCTAATTCAAGGTGCAAATTATTATTTTGAACTATGATTCATGCAAAGCTACTTTAGTAATGTTCAAGAATAACCACATGGAGGTAAATAATTATATGTAATAGGTCCACTTTAAAAAGCTCACTCATTTTAAGTTCTCAGATCTGATTTCAGAAATCAAAGTTACCTCTAACTGCCCAGTCTGGGGCGTCGCGCTCCCACTCTCCTCTGTGATGGGGAGGCTGCAGACTGAGTGGGGTTATGTGTAACCGAATACTGGCTGCATTTCACTGAAGAGTGAAAGGAGAAGATTTGGGTGGATGGCATCGGGTAAAGGTATGCAATGCGAGCGGCATGCTAGATGAGACCCCCAACTGGATCTGAATTGTCCTCTCATTCATTAGTACTTCTACACACTAAAATACATATGTGTAGTGCAAATGTAATATTGGTGTATTTCAGCTGGTTTAAGGCTGCTAGTGAAAAAACTCTAAACGGCACGTGTCTACACCACATTTTTAGCCTTCTCTAGAAACCAAAACATGAAGCCGGTGCCTCTCCCTCTTCTTCCACAGTTAGTGGCATCCATTGTGTTCATCAGCTTTGGAGTGGTGGCTGCTTTCTGCTGCGCTATTGTCGATGGAGTATTTGCAGCGAGGCACATTGTAAGTATCACAAAAGCTTATCCAACTAATCCAGTGAATTTAGATCGCGCTAATTCCACTGCTAATAACATCTTTCTTAATTGGCACCAGCCCCATTAACACTACATTAGATGTACAGTAAAACATAACCCCCCCCCCTTCTCCTTGACTTATTGTTCACATATTTCAGGCTGGGGTAGCTGCCACGCCCTTCTCATGAGACAGATTTATTTTGTGGTAGAAGACAATTTTTCTCCATGATGCAAAGCACACAAAACAACAAGTAACCACTAATGCATTCTTAAAACAATTATGCTGAAATAAGTTAGGGCAGTGTGAAAAGGGAGATCCCCATTAGTAGGTCTTCATTTACCAGTAATGGCATCAGTGAAGGGGAAAATTTTCCTTTGAAACACTGTCTGGTACAAACTCCAAAGAGGCACTCTGTTGAATGAAGTGAATTGAGGAGCACGCTCTTTAAATATATCTATATTATCTATATATCTTAATAGTTTTAAATCACATTTCAATTGTTGGTGTTATCTGAGGGGACAGAAAATGAGAGGTAAAAAAAAAAAATGAAGGCATTTTAAGTACAGTCATGATTGTTGCCAATGATTGAATTTTCCCTGAGAGCAAACGTTTCAAGGATGGTCACTGGTTCTACGCTGCAAAGGCTTCAACACAAATAACTTTAACTATAACTTTATGTCCTAGTGCCATCGAGCACCAATACACTGCACACTAAATAGTTTTTGGTGCTCACCCTGCCAGAGTGCTGCACAAGAAAGCACCTCATATCAAATATTTGCTGCTACAGCTGTCATTTTAAGATTGATTATTTTTATTATTACATTTTAATAATGTGTAGTAAAATAATTCTTAATAATTAAATATAAATGTGGGCAAATTCACAACACTGACATGTACAGATAGGAGCTACCTTATTATTTAGTCAGGAAATAGAAGGATTTATGGATATAAGTTTAACACTATAATCTCAGCAAATATTTAAGTGTATTTCAGGAGGAGACCTAATTGTTTCATCTGAAGTCTGGTTTACTCATTCAGGGTTATTAATTTTTTTTTTAAATAACTTGAACGGGGAGGAAAATCATACACATAAACCACAAAACTCAAATGGCTTGCTCTTGCTATTTTGCCCTTCTTTTGAGTCTTTCACAGTAGAAATAAAAATAGATTTGAAGTCTTATTGACCCTACTGTTTTCCTACTGCCAGTACTCAACAAGTCAGCCCAAATATGCATTTCACAGAGCCATAAAACTATCCCTGAGCGGTATTACCTCTGGCTGCCTGGTCATATGGGAATAATTCAACTAAACCATTTTAAGATTTGTTTTTGTTTTACCATTTAAGCACATCATGATGTTAAAAAATGATCTGCATGATTGATTTGGCAAAGATTTTATGCCCTTCCTGGTGCAACCCTCCCCATTTATCTGGGCTTAGGACCGGCATTAGGAGTGTATGGGACACAGAAGGATGCTAGGGATAGGGTTTGATGGAGGGAGATGATCATCCACTGTGATGACCTCTAAAGCGAGCAGCCGGGATTACTGTATGTAAAAAAAAAAAGGTGTTCAAATCTTTTGCTTACAAGGGGCAGCCAATCAGAAGAACCTAGCTTTAAATGGGTGGGGAAGACTTCTTCCAGACAGTGGATGAAGTGAAGGCCAGTGTAAGATAAATTAGATTGTTTTGTTTGTGTGTTTTTTTTACTTTGAATCATGCAAAGCTGCTCTACTGAAGCCCAAGAGTACCAACATGGAGCTGAAAATGAGGATAACAGGTCTACTTTAAAACATTATCATTAATGTTAGTGAGTGGACAAAATAAGACTGTGTTCCAACATCAGTTCTTGTTTCTTTTACTGCTTGTTCTGCAGGACCTCAGGCCTCTGTACGCTGGCCGCTGCGCTTATCACGCCAGTGACGCATCTGAGAGTGACGTAAGAAAGACATTTTACAATGTCCCATTAAATGCCGTCTCTGTCAGTGTGATCATTACTTGTATAGTCTTGAATCGTTGCAGGGACATTGTAAAGAATCTGGGCAGGCTCAAAGAGAAGAGACATGAACACATTTTTGCCCTTCAGGTCCCGTGTCAGACAGCAGCTCGCACCTCCTGTAACCTGCGCGTGAAGAGCAGCACTTGCTACTGCTGTGAACTCTACAACTGTGGGAAGTGAGTACGCGGAGGGGGGGTCGAGCGCCCGACAAACCTCTGAACCTGTGGCTTCTCGCTATGCAGTGTTTGGATTTTGATGTGTACTCCTGTGTCATTTTTTTTTTATTATTATTATTTGCACTGCAACAGTGATCGTATCAGAACAGGATGTTTTCTTTTTTTTAACCTTTGTTTCAGAGAACATCCTCTTATGGGACATCAGAATAAAGATGTTTTGAAAAAGTTTAAGAAATCATCCATGATTTGGAAGTAGGTCCCTTTTTCTAGGCTGATAATGGCCAATATTGATTAACACATAATTATTTAATTGGTTTTAAAGTGTAAAACATCATACAAATTTGTTGTAATGTGTCATTTCCTCTGCATGTTTGTGTCTCACCAAGTATTCGTCTGTGTCACTTCTCAGCTTTCTAGCAGCAACTTTTAAATGTTTACAACCATAAATCACACCCAGTTTTATGTTGTTGTTTTTTTAACTGTCTTGTTGATGTAGGTGTTTCTTTAAAAACTATTAAACACTGTTAGTGTCTTTTAAAGCTTGACTATAGGCTGTCTCCCTCTCTGTCCTACCCACTGGCCTAGCCGTGTCGAGTTGATTGGAGGCTACCATGAGTACACAGATGTGAAAAGCTGCCAGGACGTCGTGCACCTCTACCACCTGTTGTGGTCGGCTACCATCCTCAACATTGTGGCCCTCTTCCTGGGCATCATCACTGCTGCGGTGCTGGGAGGCTTCAAAGACATGGTGCGTCCATGCAGCATGTCAGAATTATCAATAGTGGCCAATGAAGGTGATTTAAGCAGCTTCTCTGTAATCCTCTGGTGTTCGTAGATCTCTGATACATCAGTATGCTCTACTTCTTCATCAGACACCTGCTCCTGCCTCAGAGAGCACATCTGAACCAGAGGCCATCACAGCTCCAGTCCCCTCCGAGACGCCGCCACCCACCACTTCTCTCAACCCGTATTACAACACTGCCCCCTGCCTGCCGCCTTACTCGGCCTACGACCTGCAGGTACGGAGCTGCTTTGAACCTGCAGTTATGTACACAGACAGATAATACGCATCTTAAAAGTGTCACTGTGATATGAGGGATTTAGGAGCGAAAAGATTTGTTCTAAAATGCAAGAATCCACCTGAAATAAATGAGAGCGTATCATGAAT
>VUQJ01008600.1:36745-53644 GCA_015108635.1 Andinoacara biseriatus | reverse complement strand
AGTTACCCTTCTGTATGTCCATGTCTACCAAAATGACGCTGACTCATAAAGATCAATAGGAAAAACCTGAAAACAACCAATTTCTCACCCAAAGTGGTTATGATCTTCAGCCTTTGAACCAGGAATAGTTCCTGTGATAAACTGTTTCAAAAGTTTACATTTTCTTTGCCTCAGGAGCCTTAGAAAGGCAAGCTTGTGTGGTATAAATCTGTCAGGGCTGCAAAGTTGAGCATATACAGAGTCTTGATTTACACATTCCAGATGGGAGATTGGACTGTGGTGAAGCACTGGAGCATCACACACACCCTATTCCATCCACTGCCTTGCTCCCCTTTGATGAAGATCCCTCGGGTCTCTGTGGTGAACATTATGATCCTCCCAGCAAATAAACAAAAGCAAAATAAAATTAAAAGTTGGCTTTTGGGGAGGTACAGCAGAAGCAATGAAAAACATTTGTACTATTTGGGTTAGACACTTCATCTTATAAAGAAAAGACTTCGGCATGTGAAAGCTGGAGCATATGTCAAAGTCTGAAAATATGAATATTCCTCATTGGTTTTCACACAATAAGGCCCTGTTGATGATGTATTCAGACATTTGTCCATGTGCAAGTTCTCCTGTGGGAACTTGCACATTTAAAAAAAAATTAGAGAAACAAAGGACTTACAGAATGGAAAAGAAGTCTTGTATTGAGTCATGTGTGTCTGCAAGTGCTTATGTGGTGTAGCCAGCACACTTTGTTCCCTAAAGGCTTAGCTGGGGGTGCGTAAACAGTGATCCTATGGTGCTGGGCGGAACGATTCAGTGTCAGGGAAAAGGTCAGCTATCGCTGTTCAGCTCCATCAGGTCAGAGAAAAACACAAAAAGAGAAGGAAAGAGCAGGCTAAAGTGGTGAGGGCCCAGAGAATATGTTTCCAATAGGCCCTCGTCAAGCTGTGTTAGCATCTGCATCCAACACGTGCACCCCAGGAATCATGACCCTTCACTTCCCCTTCCCTTGCTCTCCCCAGTGGGCAAAGCAGCCCTGCAAGGTCACCATAGAGCTAAATGGGGCAGAGGAAGGCACAATATAAACTGACTCCTAGGAAGCACCTTCCCCTAAACAACCCCCACAACACACTCCGACACACATACACACACACACCCCCTGGACATTTCTAGAGAGGGAGGACTATAGAGGTCCTACCCCGTGCCTCCCAGGGTCACTGTCAGCCTGCAAAATCACACCAGCGCCTCAAGTATCAGACTTGAGGGAGAGGAGCAAATGAGCTCGGGGTGAAGCTTGTGCCTCAGTCCAAATGGCACTGCATCTGCGAAGCAGGTTGAAATATAAAAGCGAGAGTTTGGGGCTGAAATTGAGCAAAATTGTACCACTTTTTTAGCACACTATCACTGGAGGCACTCTGTTGATCACACTGTAGACTATGGTACTGTCGACCATGATCATTGTACACATAGGCAGAGCATGGCTTAAATAAAGTCAGACCACAGAGACCTTTATGTTGTCTTTATCTTCTGTGTAAGCCCATCAGTTTCTATTATGGCTTATAATGCCATACGTGACTTGTGTTGCCACAGCTAAAGATCATTTCCAAAGCACTGTCGTTGGAAATCATCTAACCAAAAAGGTAAGTAAAAGTTTACTGTATTTTAAACTGTATATGCAACTTAATATTTATGCACAGGAGTGATGTGTAAATGTGTTTATGGGTGTAATACATGAGTAAATTTGTACAAAATAAAAGCCAAAAATGTGCTACGATAAACAGATAAATAGAAAAAACTCACACATGAATCCATTATCCCAGCAAGGCCCATCGACCAGGGATAGAAAATGGTCCTGGTGTATCGGTGTTATAGTGAGACTTTATTGAGGATAAGTAACAGATGTCTGAATGGCAAGTGTATTTACATTTTAGAATATGTAGGTTAATAATTTTTACTTTATCACAAGAGAATTAAAAGAGATTCATCTACATTATTAGAAATATTCATAGAAAAAGGTTCAGCTTGGTAATTAAAGTGTTCAATTTGGAAAAAAATAACTCATCTTCTTATATTTCTAATATTACTATTTTTTTATATATATATTCTATTCTTTTTTCAATTCTCAGGCCACATTCAAAAAAATTTAATATTCATCTCTTATTTACCAAAAAGTTAAGAGGTTATGTGGTCAGCCAAAAAACAGATCTTTCCGCCTGACAGAGGAAAAATAATCATTAATTAAGGAGGACAATCTAATTTAATTAGTTCTTTTGTTTAGGAAACGAACAGATAAGAATCAAAATATGTGGATGTTCTTTCCTATGCATAACCATGAAAATAACAGGAGGGGCTGGAGGAGGGGGAAGAGGATAAAGAGAAAGGAAAAACATCCCTGGTTAATTTAAATACAGTCTTATTAGTCTAATGACCAGAGTCTGTGATCACTACTCATCACCATTAATGCCACAACTCTCTCCTACTCTGATTGCCCAAGGCTTAGCTTTTTCCCCTTAGCCCACATTCGGCTGAGGAACCAACGCGTTTTCCCTTCCGCTACACATGAAATGTGACATGAGGACACTAATGTATGTGGAAAAGGGACGGAAAGCAGGGATGTGAGACACTCTGCACTCCTCCTTTCCTCTTATAATGATATGACGTGCCGCACGGAAACCCAAAAACTCCTCTCCTTTTAAAAGCCATCAGCTCTGAGGCATGTTTCTATTAAGAACACTCCTAAATGTTATAATAGGTGGCCCTAACGAGCTTTGGCCTCGCTCTCCTATCTGCCTTCCTCAACTACCATATTGGCTTCATGCTGATGCTTATCAAAATGATGAATGCAGCATTAAGTTCAAATGAGTTGGAAGATTGGGAAAGGGGGAAAAGTCATGTTTATCATTGCATGATTTGGTCCTGTTTTCTGCTTCACATTGCACAAAGACTGCTTGTTATTTTAACCACGTGTTTTTATCAGCAATTGGGTAACAAGACTATAATAGACAAAAAACATGTTAGCCCTATGTGAATACTTGGGGAAATTGAGGGAAAGGAATCAATTTAGTGAGAGGCAGAACACAAAGGAGCAGAAAAACAATGTGATTAGTTTGAAAAATGAAGATGCTGGGTTTACAAAAGTGAATCACTGTCCCTTTTGTGACCTTGCACACCGGCTTATCAGCTCCATTTCTACTGATCATTTTAAGTATTTTAAACATTTCAAAGAATAGTCTCATTATGACAGAATATTGGAAACAGATCCACTGCACTAATATCATAGAAAGTATTGCTAGTGTTATATTTTATTACAAGAGATTGCCTTGCCAACTGTTTTATAGCCAGTACGAAAGAGGTGTTGTCAAGGGCAAAAACCCCAGTGAAAAAAATCCTTGGTTATTAATACAACAAAGAGTCATTAAACAAAAGTCATCGCTCTTTGAAGAATTCTTTTATGTCATTTGCTCACATATCTGCATCTCATGACAATAAACAGGCCACCAAACATTAGGTGAAAGCATGAAAGTCACACGTCTAATGCCCTGCATCACCAGGCGTAATTCCACTCTGCCAGACAAAGTGGCACAGCTGGCAGAGAAAAGAGCAAGCAGAAAGCGGGCAGCGTGTTAAATGACCCAAGGATGTGAACAACCTTGGTGACTGGGGAAGGCCAGCACTAATTAATGCTGTGCAACAATGTTGGCTGTCAGGGATTGTCACAGGGGCACAATCCGTACATTCTCCCCCGTGGATGTCCTCGTCACTCCCCTGCTACTACCCCAATCAAGACCCTCAGGAGGACTGTTCACCCCCTCTCACGCCAGCATTGACCCCGTGCATAATAATGAGGGGTATGTTTGTGAGAGAAAACAACTGACCCAAACTGTGTCATTTAGATGTTAGCCCGCTAATACCCGATCATTATTGCTATCGCTTCCCTTTGCCACCACTTCCTCAATGATTCAGCATTTTACTTTTGGAAATTCACACCTGGAAAAATCTCATAACGTGAAACTAAAAAATTAAAATATACACAATCTTTAGCGTGAAACATACTATACAATAAGTGTAACAGGGTGGCCCGCATTTTTGGCTTCTCAGAAAAATACAGAGAGGGTGGGCTAATCTCGCCTCAGCATGGAGGTTGGAAGTGAGAACAGTACTTGCAGCCAAACATGACTGTCAATCATTTATCAGGATTGTGACATGCTGCATCAAAAATGTTGACACAGTATTGCAGTATCAACATGCTTCCTCCTTTTGCACACGGTTTAGCATTCCCACAACGCCAGAGTACTAAGAAATTAATATTCATCGTTGACAATTTATGGATTCATTTATCACCCACATCTTATTTGTTTCCTTTAATCGGCCCTGGGGGTCTGACTATGGCCTTGGCTTGCCACCAGTGGTGAAGCTTTATTCCTCTTCACACAGGCCTAGTGTTAACGCCGCTGGCCAAGTTCACAGATTTGACTGACTGTGGACTTAATGCTGCTTGCCTTGTTTTCAGCACTTGTCCCTCCAGATTTGCCACCCTGGCTGCACAATTTCCTCCAATTCTAATTATTCATCAGCTCGTTATGTCTGTGCCTGGGCGCCTCCCCTAATTAGAGGTGACGCAGGGTTTGGTCCCAGGCTAGCCTCAAGTGAGGGAACCAGTTCAGAACCAGTCCACGGCGTGTGCTCATGGAGGACTGGGTAACTGCCAGCCTCTCCAAGTGCATGAGGGGAAAGGGGCTGTCTTGGCAGTGTGATGTGACGTGCCTTTACACAGTTTCTCTCTCTCATACATCACACACTAATCATCCATTATCATAACCTTTAGATATTTATGGACAGCCTGAAACAATGAAAATTATTTGCCTCTGTGGTGTTACGTTTTGCTGGTGTTGTGTGACTTTTTTTGGTTTTTGTTGTTGTTGATCTGTTATTGTGCTGTGAAGCTGAGAGAGTGAGGCGAGGCCGCTGAGAACAGTGTCAGTGGGCAGGGCAGATGAGCGTGAATTATTAAATCATTGTTCCCTAATTAACATCAGGCTTAGATACAAAATAGCCTTTCAAGCTGAAAATAACAGAAACATCACGTTCATGTAAGAGCAAAATATATTCTGATGCTTCTCAGCATCAGTTGTGTTTGCATGTACAGTCTTAGACTGGACTGGACTGGACTTGTTAACATTATCCTACAGCTACTGAACACTGAGACCTTTACAGCTACAGCTTTTTTTATGCAGGTTTGTGATGAGCCTTTGGGTTAGGACATTCAGCTGTTAGAGAACACACTTAATAAAGCCTGTCCATTTATTACACAAATTATTAGTCCTTTTGTGCTGATTGGTTTTCCCAGCAGCAGCAACACAAAAGGCTGAGGCTAACCTTCAAACTCTTAGTCACCTTGGCTTAATTGACACTTAAACCAAAAGAAAAAAAAACCCTATAACAATAGAATTAATTATGCCGTCTCTATGAGTGTCCTTCTGGTTGCCTCAGGTTTCTGTGTGACCCTGTGTTTTATGTGTGTTTCTCTGTGTGTGCATTACTTTTTTGGCACATTAGCAGATCTGCTACCACTGTTGAGTGTCATTCTCCATCTTTTTCTCACCTATTCTCTTCCCTCTCCTCATCTTCTCAGTCCACCCTGGCCTAGAGTGAAAGAGAAACCCCAGGCACTGATTGGAGAAATCTGCACACAGGTTAAGTCTGCAAGTAGGTAAGCCTCCATGGTTGCAGAGGTTTGTGTAACACGGACATCCATATAGTAAACTGGCACAGACTTGTGCGTGTTTGTCCTCTAATGCACAAAGTCACACATTTACTGTATGAACACAGTAGTGCTAATTAAAGCCCTCAGTGTGAGCAGAGAAATATGTAATCCTGACATTTAGTCAAGGGAGATTTGGGGAGATGAGGAGAAATTCTAGCGCTCGGCTCGAGCTGGGCCTGGGGCAGACTGGCAGACAAAAGGACAGCGGCAGGCACTGAGGCTGGGATAGGGAGCGGCGGAAAGGTCATCTCCGTGAAAAGGCTAACGTGTCAGTGCTTTTGTTCCTGGCCCTCAGAACATATGTTTGGCCCTCCTCCACGGCTGGCCCTGCTATCAGGATGAAATCTAACCCCCAGCCCCCCAAACGCTAGAACAAAATGCACTTACACAGACCGACACACACGCACACATGTGTACGCGCTCGCGCGCACACACACACACGTTCACATAGTGGACAGTGGTAATGTTACTATACCACAGTTGTTTAGGGTAAATGGATGTAAGTTGGGTTGAAGGTGTTATCTTACCACTCTCGATGCTGGAAAGCAACACCAGCCAGGAACACCTGTCTACTTCTGCTCAGAAATCAAGATAAGCAAGAGGTGACAAAAGAGGAAAAGTGAACAAATGTGTTAGAGAGCAAGACAGTGATTGAAAAAAACATTAGTTTTGGAACATCCACACACACGTAAACACAGATAAAGACATCAGCAATGGACAAAAAGAGATGAACAATTCTGCTCTTCTGGCAGTATGTAGATAGAAAGCGAGCTAACTACCCAGCAGTTATGTCTCCTCTGTCCAGGTGAGCAGGTGACAGATTTATACACGAGTATAAGTGAAACCCAAAGACACACATTTCATCCTAATTTTTTTCTATTAGGCTAAAAGAACCAGCTATTGGTTGCTATGGTAATGCTGGTCATTAGTGCTGGGTGTAACACATTAGTATTGCGTTGTACTATGGTACACTTTTCTTTTGGAACACAGTAATGTAACAGATTACTGTGCTAAATTCAGTAATTACATTACAGTTACAATTGTGCCATTACTTGCGTTACAATGGTCATCGGCACTCTGGGTGGATAGAAAAAAGATAAATCAAGCAATCAAACATTTTTCTTCCTGCACACTTGCTACAATCAGCTGATTTTTGTTTGCATGCAGGTGAAAACTGGTGGGGTGGTGTACAACTTGTGAGCAGTCGAGATATGGACATTATTTTTATTTTTATTGCATGGAAGGACAAGAGCATGACTGTGAAATGCAAACTGCAACTGATAGCAAAACTTTATCTCTTTGCAACCATCTGCACAGACAGCATGCTAACGCAAAGCTAGCGAAAAACCAAAGAATCAATTTCTATTTTGGGTTTATTTGTCATTTGTGTCATTCTACAAGTGTTACCCTATCTGTTCCTCTCTTTTTGTCTCATCTTTGTGTTAGTGCCTTTGTCCTCCTGTGCTCCCTTTTATGTTGTTTAGCATTTGTCATTGAGTATCAGTGCAGTTGTCTTTTGTTTATTTCTGGTTTTACTTTGAAAGATGGTTTTCTTTATCATTTGTGTTAGTTTTACTTTCTTCTTCGTGATTGTCCTGACTGTCTTCACCTGTGTCTTGTTGCCCTCCTAGTTGTCATCACCAATCAGTCTTTTTATTAGTAAGATAACAGTTTATTTCCCTTCATTTCACAGTCAAGTATCATGCACCAGGTTTCAAGGGCTCTGACCAGAGCCTGTCTTGACCTCCCTGGAGTCTCTCCTTTAATACAGTTTTTTTCCTCCCCATCTGTTGATCTAAGGGTGTTCACACAATAGAAGAGATGTGGTGACCTGTTTGAAGCAGTAATTATGGTGACAGTGTGAGAAACATATGGGATGGTTACCTGCACAACCAAAGTATGGAATGTGTACTAGTGACTGTCATGTACAAAGTGATGTGAGAATAATAAATCCCCTTATATGTGGATAGGGCTTAAGATTAATTAGACCTTTTCAATATAGATGTACAAATATTTACAAATATTTTATAGAGAATAAAATAAGGCAATATTACCATAAAATCAGATGGATTAGCTGCATACCTGATGGTTATTATTTACTGTGAGATTTACATCCATGTTGTGCAGTATTTTAAAGTGTCACCACCCGGCTTTCCATCATTAAACAATGCAAAGTAACTAAATCTCTACAGAGAGTTAATCATTGTCTTGTTTAAATATCTTTCAGTGGCAATCACCATCGTACCAAATATCATCAGACTGGCAGCCTCACACAGGTTGTTGGGAGAAATTCATTTCCTGTGAGTGCATACAGCATGAACACATGTTGATATAAGCAGTGTTGCCTACTGACGATTGTCAAACATAATAAATACTTGTATTTTACTTCCACATTTTATAGAACAATGCAGATCTGGGAGTGGCTGCAAGTAAAAAAGAGATGAACTAAGAGATGCTCTTGTAAGCTATGTTAGAGAGACAGACCAGAGAGAGGCACTGCAAGCAAGTACATCGACTTGAAGTCAACTGCTGTTTTCCTAAAGTGCTCTTTAGAGACATTTAAAGCACTTTGGGGGGCTCTTTGATGTCCCTCTTGTGGCCACTAGGGCCCTAAGTATCTGTTCAGTATCTGTATTTGGTCTTCACCTCGTTGGATTCCTCAGTCATCCCTCCCAGTACAGCAACCTGCACACATGTGAAGCACCCACACTAAGCATGTGTTTGAGGCCAAAATGACACAAACATCTCTGTGTACTGTCAGTGTCTGTCATGAAGAAACAGTAAGAATATCTGAAACCCACTGCCACTTCAAGATTGTAGATTGTTACAAGATCACCAAAGTGGATCCAACATTTAAGACCGATATAAAGTTTTGCCTGCGTATCCTCTTTCACCACCCTTCACCCTTTGTTGCTCCTTTGCACCATTTGCATGTGCTAAGCACGATGACCTGCTTTTGCATAAAGGCTTTGCTGGCAGATTGGATTGGTCAACAAATCCAACTCCTAACCACTGGCTGGTGGTCAGCAAGTATACCTGTCAGACAATAATGAGTAATATTGAGAGGGGCATTAGTGGTCAATGATGTGGTATAACTACGCCTTTGAATTTTATGCTTCAATTTGTGTATCTGCATTTTCATTTTGTGTGTCTAAGGCCTCGCCTTTGGTGCCATCTGGGTCATTTTCCTTACAAATCCTGAAAAATCAGAAAGCTGTACGAAAAACAACGCTAAAAAGGGGATAAATAAATGATGGCGCGGGGACAGTGGAGTGCAATTGCGAACGGCAGCAGTAGACGCTACAGAAAAGAGAGAGAGAGGGAAAGTGATTAGGCAAGCGCTGGTGATAGGCCTCTTTTCACGGTCTCTATGGACCCTGGAGATGAGCCTGAGAGGGGGTAGGCAGCCGACATGGCAGCCTCTCAACCTGCATCAGGCTGTCGTCAACTGTGATGCTCGCCCAAGAGACCATAGTATGCTGACTGTGTGAGCGAACTAACTCATAAAAGCCGATATTGAAGAGGTGGTTTGTGTTCTCTTCTACTTAAAAGCTGTCAGTGATAACGCTCAGCATTTGGTGGCAACTTTGGAGAAACATGGAAAAAAGTAGGAAAAAAGAGTTAAAGTATGAGAGAGAAAATGTTCAAGTTCTCCTCCATTCAGGCTCACCTTGACCTTGTCAAGCAATTACAGAGGGTGTATGTGCTCATTTGTATATATGTAAAGAGTTGAGTATGGTGCTTAAAGTGACCATGGGTGTGTGCACTAATTTTCAGAACATGCTGCTGCCTCAGTGCTGTGTGCTAACCAAAGGAGCTGTCTCACAATCAGGGCGTGAAATGCTAAAGAGCTTCCAGCCAACACGCCTGCATGGTGTTTTCTCCCCACTACTGTTCATTTGACATTTAGTAAATCATTACTGCAGTTGCGCCCTCGAGGGACACTCTCACACGGACACAAAAATACACCCTGCGTGGACACGCACACTTACATTCACCCTTGATGATAACTGTTTATTAACAAGTTAGGTGACCTGATTTCATTCTGTTGCCAAATAATGCCATCCAAAGGTGTGTGATTAAAGCTCCTGGAGCATACTGTCATTTTATAAATCTCATCGTGAAAATGTGTTGTTATAAGTATATAAAAAAATTTATGTGTAAAATCTTTATGATTTTTTATTTATTAAAGGGGAAAAAAACACAGTTAAGATACCTCACCCACCTGCCAGGTGGAGTATCACAGAAGAAAAGCTGGTCTATATTTGTGTAAATTTCCATCCATGCAAGTCTAATTTCTCCTGTAGTGTCTTATAATGGATGAAAGCCAATGCTGCATCTGAAACACCTCACAACGGCCCAACTAAAAGGAACATTTTATTGAAAAAAGTTCTTTTTTTTTACCGCTCAGTTGTGCACAATTCAAAAACACAGCCAAGCAAAATGAGGAACGATGTTGCTGATGCAGAGAGGTAGAACTTTACAATGAAGGGGCACATGGCAGCTAGAATGATACACACTGCTTTAGCTGCTGTTGTCTGTTTAAATTATTTTCTCATAAAAAAAAATCTGGCTAGCACCTCCTCCTCAATGACATCATGCACATTGTAAAAGCATGATTGATCGAGGAGTAATGTGTAATCGGTCATGTCTCTCAATACTAGATGGCAAGATTTTATAAGTCTGTTATTGCCTAATGTGACACAGTGGTGATCATTACACATAAAAGGATCGTCTTGTCTGAACACAGCATGTGTGCCTAAAAAGAGACATCAAATATTATTTGATCTTCTTTTGCAAACGGTGTTCAGCCGATGTGGACAGGCAGGCGCTGGTGGTCTTTCACACATTACAGAAGAGTGCCAATCTTGCTCCAAGCTCACTAATCTTTGCTGCGTAGGGGAGGAGAGGGGGGGTCAAAGATGATAAAACCCCAACTGATGGCCACACATCTCTCTGCTTACCTCTCCTCTTCCCATCCTCACGCTGTCAGCAGTTGACAAACAATTAATAGAGAACATTTCCAGCCATTGGCATGTGACTAAGAAATGTCTCACATTTTAAATACTTGCTTGAATCTAGAGTATAGGATTAAAATATTGATATTTTGGGATGGGGGGGGGTCACCCACTTAATGTTTGCACACTATAAAAGCAATGTCCTAATTTTATAAGATTCTCGTGCAGTCATATCCTAATAGAGCTATCTTATCGTCTCTTAAAGTAGGCTCTACCCTCAATTTATCAACAGCTCTCTCTTAATTGCTGCAATACAGATCACCACCCTCTTAATTAATGCAAATGGACCATACAAGCATCAAGTCTTGCAAATAATCCTTTGCTTTTGTCATTACATTGTTTTATAGAAGTGCTTTAAGCCCATTGTCTGTGTGATTAGCTAATAAAGAGCTCCTAATGTCTTGTTTTGCACTAACAGCGCACATCCTCCTTTTAATCCATAAGCTCTTAAGGCAGCCATAACTGGCCTATTCATGTCAGGCCACGAATGAAATCAGTAAAGGGTACTGAGGCAGCCTTTACAGTCCATACAGATTCACACACACTTAATATCAAGGAGTGAAGAGCAGAGAATTGAGTGTGTGTAGATGAGAGCAATACCCACCATCAAATAAAGATGAAGATGGGGGAGCAAGACATTTTAATGTTGGCCTTGAGAGCCTTGAGTGGGCAAAGACGTGGAATCGATATCATAGGAAAACATAATATATTCACCCTGTAGTTCGATTAAAGGGCAACATACACTTTGAAAATACAAGAAGAGTTCTAAATTATAAAAATATGAAAATGACCCTTCACTTTTCCAATGTTATTGAGAAATGGAGAACAAGACAAATATAAATGGCTTCCCACTGCCCTGTATTTCCTTCATGGAAAAGCCCTTTTTTTCTTTTTTTGCTTGCAGCATTTTTGAGACATATTTGAATATAGTCTTTGAAGATGTGATACAGTCAAGTCTAAGTAAAGCGTGGTCCACCTTGAGGCTAGCCCAAACAGACTGCCCCAACACCTCATCATCACTTTTGCTCAGATAAAAAAGACTCAAAGATGATGCCGGCGGATGAGCTTCCTATCGTCTTCTCAGTGACAGCGAACACGCTTGTTATCTGTGGGTTTCCCTTGCCCTGTCCAACACATAAGGTTATCTGGACTGGATAAAGAAGAAAAACATAGCGGTGTCCATTTTCTAGCCCCAAAGGCAAGATGAAGAAACACGCTGAAGTATGGACCCAAGAGGGGAGACACTATGACTTACAGATAGTGGAGTTATTGCCCTCACCCTCAGGGAATATATGAGTATGTGTTGTGTATGAGTGGGATTGTTGTGTTTGGCTGTCTCCATTGTGGTGGAACTAACCTGAGATAGGGGACGGTGCAAATGGACTAAAAGAGGGGAGGGGTCAGGGGCGGACGAATAAAGGAACAGGGATAAAGAATAGACGAGAGGATCATTAATATTATTAAGGCAAGAGCTGGGGAGGCATTGTTGTCAGTGCCTCAAGCCTTTGGTCATTTTCTCAAAGAAGATCAGAAATTAAACAACACAGAGGATAGACACTGGCTTTTCTAGGTGTTTACCTATCATAGACATGTTACATATCCACTACATTTACCTCAAGGGCAGACTGATGAGAAATACAGATCCAAAGAAGATTTCCAGAAGATCTGTGTCAGTGCATCCCTTCCTCCTCCTCCTCCGCCTCCTCCTGCTCCTCCTCTGGGGACCGTTTTGGCTTTCACAGGAAACAGAAATGAAATAGTTATGTTAACCAAACTCAGCTTTGTTTTTGATTCTACAGGAGTTTGTTCAAAAAAAACAAAAAAAACAATGGCCTGTCAATGTGTTAGTCTACCCTCCATCAGCCTTTAAATAACCCTAACCCTAACAACATATACAGATGTATATGGTATCCAGATGATGTGTGCTTAGGACTTTAACACCCCTGGCTTTTTTCTATATAATCATGCTATTAGATGGAGTGTCTGGCAGCACGAAATGTAGCTTCTCTATTGGTCTCTTTATTATCTAACAAACAAAACATTTAAAAAATATTATTAAATTCTCGGCATCCCTTTGTGTGCTTAGTCTCAGTCGGATGGTGGACATGGTCAATGTTGTGCCTTCTAAATATTTGCATATTAGCATTTTTATCGTGAACATGTTAGGAAAATGACATCAACAATTAGGTTGTATGCACTTGGCTGAAGCAAAGTTAATGAGACTTTAACATTAAGGACTGAGTTTCCTGTTATGTTTAATAGATTGTTTCCAGATGCAACATCTGCCAATCTCTCTTCTTAGCCTCTCATATTTAAGCAAAGGTAGAAATCTGGATTCTGACTCAGCACACTGGGAACGGTTCCATTCATTTTATTTATATAGCGCCAAATCGCAACAAATAGTCGCCTCAAGGTTTATTGAAAGGCAGATAAAAGTTAACAGAGAATGAATGTGGACCTTGGGATCTAGGTCTGTCTGCAGAAGCACTGTGGGAGAGGAGAGGCAGGATTAGCAGAGGCCAAGGTAAGTATGAGCAGTTCTTTGAATTGTGCTCATCAGATTTTGCAGTCTTACTTGCAGGTGACAGAGGATTTGAACAGGTTACTTGAGAGTGAACATGTTTCCAAGCTGCCAAGAGGAATGATGGTGGAGAGCGGGCAGACAGGTGAGTTACTGTGGGGTCCTTCTCTTCACAAATTTCAGACGTAGATTCAGAAGTAATCGGCTGGTGTTGTGCGACAAATTCCTCGAAGTTTCAGCACTTGATTCATTTAGGGATTGATGGCTTTGTGTCTTTCATGCGTTCATCATACACTGTAATCAAATTTATGCCTGTACAGTACATAGATTTGTTTTCATAAGCATTGAGATTTAATTAATTGAGCTCTGATCACCTTATTTGATTAGAGACCTTCACTCTTTCCATACTTTTATGCAGAGACAGTTTCTCTCATTTAGAGAAATACTTTGACTTCTGCTTAAAAATGGAAGAACAATATTTAGAAGAGGTGAACAAAACAGTACCTGCAAGTTGATTTGAAACCATTGTGATGTTTTCTTTTGTCTACCCCAGATTACTGGGTAGTGCATGTCTTTTTGTCCCATTTTATGGGATACAAATGACTGTTCCAGAGAGTCAGACCAACATTATTTCCAGTTCCAACTTAGCTGTTAATGAGCCTACATATGGCTACTCAGAATCCATCATCTGGTTTTTATTTGTTCCAATAATGTGCAAAGATTTACTCATTTTGTTTTAAGTACAATAATTGCACAAAAATAATGGAAGCTTTAAGATCCATCCATATATTTCTTTTCTTCCGCTTATCCAATTCAGGACAAACAGAATTCTAGAAAATACTATTTTATGGCAATTGCTTTGAACTGACTTTCCAAGGAAATGCTGAATAAATGCTGCTCTGCATGAATGGATGCACAACAGCAAAACACTATAGGGGGATTAATGCCACAAATTTCACCAGCAAATGTTCTTTAAAAATCAAATGGGGAAATGGATTCATAAGCCTCTAATCCTTTCCAGTATCAGTGCACAGATTTGAAAACTTATATTTGGAGAAACTGAACAGAACATTGTTTTCATGTGCAATCCATTTATAAGATTTTCTTTGATCTACTCAAAGTAATCCATCATCATTTAAAGAGTACAGGTTGGCTGCATTAATTTCTAAAATGAAAGAAAGATGGGATATAAATGATGACTTAACTTAAGGTAGCTTCACAACCACAATTTCCCCCTGAAAACTAACATGAAGTCAGTTCAAAGGATCCTGAGGAATAAGCTACATGATGCCCTGATAAGATTTAATGTAGTACATATCACAACATGTTTCACATAAACCACTATGAAATACTTTGATTTTACTGTAACGGTAACTGCTGTTTTCAGCTCTTCTTGTTTTGTATATCTATCAGTTTACTTTAAGATAGTACTTTTTGCTATTGTTTTGTCAATAGCAGAGTCGATATATGCACTAACCTTGGGGAATGTGGAGAGTAAATGCAGTAAATAGGGGGAAGCCCTGTGCAATAAGTCAATTGTCTATTGGGCAACTCAGACATGGATTCACCAGACAGCTTCATTAAAAAATGATCTCAAGGTGGAAACTTCAGTAATGTACATGTGATCCTGCAGTTCCTGTAACTTGTGCCAGAATCATATATTTATGCAACCACATATTCTCATATCCAGTCATGCGTGTACAAAACATAAATACAAAAAGTAAAGCAATGCATGTGCATTTGCATATACAAATAGGCACAGAGACTCTAACACAGAGAGTCTAAGCAGAGGAAGACATGCCATTCCAATATTAATTTTTCATAACATCATGCTCAATACAAAATGCAATAAGTGTTTCTTGTAAGATGACTCCCAGGCACTTATAGCACTTGCGTATGCAGCAACCTTCTCCTCAGAGGTCCAGCCTGCATGTTTGTCTGACTTACTTTGTCTGTAGCAATGTGAACTATGTATCTTGGTGTTTGGTAGGATCCTGTTTTCCCTGTTTTGCTTTAATGACAGCATGTACATGAGCCGCAACCTTGTGCAAACCCTGATAACCCATTTTATCTGAGCATGATTCATCAACATTTGAAAGACCTTCTTGTCATGTCAGAAAGATCTGGCTTTCTCTGTCTTCAAGAGCTCCTGTCAATGTTCTGTGGTTTGAGATAACTATGAATAAAATTCTATGACAGAAATCCTTGGCATGATTTGGTCTTCAAGATATGTTTGGGATCATTAAATTGCTGCAGCATGAATCCTTCTTCACAAACGTGCATCATACAGCTGAAGAAGGCCTGAATATTCCAGCCACCATGTTATACTGTGGATTTCAGCCATTGTCTGAGCTTTTGTAGAGTCCCAGAACAAAATATTCTGAATATCCCAATTTACACGAGAAGCCTGAAATAATGGCTATTGTCCCCAGAGGCTAAGTTTTGGTGATGGGTTTCTCAGTTGCTTCTTCTGTCGCTTTGAACAGTAGTTTGACACTAGTACATCCTGTGAAAAAGCATAATTTTAACAGTATTTTTGCTGTCATTCACAACTTAGAAAATTCTGTAACTGTAACACTTCCCATGATTTGATGCAAGGAAAGCCTATTTAATTTAGTATGATCTTTGACTTCTGCTAAAAAAAAAAACTAGAGGAACAGCCACGTTTAGAGGAGGTGAACAATGCAATAGTTGCAAGTTTATTTGCTTGAACAATCCTCTGAGCACATTAGATATGTATCGGCATTTATGAGGCAAAATTGAGTCACTGCAATCATCCAAATCCTTTATAAGCAGATTTCAGGCACTGAAGAGGAACAGCGTTAATCTTGTTGTGAAATACCATGATACACAAAAAGATGTAATTCTGGTCATCATTCATCAAGAAACATCCATCAATTCTGAACATATCAGCTTACTCTGACCTGGGCATGCCTTCTGTATGGATAGATACAGTTTTAATATTCTTATAAACCTCCACTGACCTCCACCTATCTTTAATTTCAGTTCCAACAGTCACCATCCTCAAAGCTATATGTGAGGGGTGACTGCAGGACTCAGCTTCAGAAGACTGAAAGACAGAGGTGATTATAATGACAAATGAGAGGAAGAACATCGCTGTAAGCACACATGGCACATGTGGCGATTTTGGGATGACAAAATGGAACACCACAATACATGGATACATATCAGAAACTCAATAAATATCATAAGAATAACTGTAACTGTAACTGCTACTGTTCAATATGACTGAATCTAATTCATTTTTTTTATTTGAAAAGCTTTTTACACTTTTATGACCTATCTAGGAAAATTCTATTAAATACTGAGCTGACAAATGCAATATTTAGAGTTAAAACAAGGTGAAACTGTTCATAAGAAGTACAGTTGATTTCTGGTATTTTACCTCAAGTGTGGACCAAAATTCAATTATCTTTCGGAGCTCCACCTAAGGCCTCAGTCAGGGATACCCTGGCATCCTCTGATTGCTATTTACTGTCTGGTTGGTGAGTGGTTCCTGCAGGATGCTGACCGTTGCTGGGTGAAATCAGTCGCAAAGTGGGTGCTGCACCAAAAACTTCCCAATGATTGCTTTGGTCACTTTCAGA
>VUQJ01008600.1:13564-30208 GCA_015108635.1 Andinoacara biseriatus | reverse complement strand
CTTAATCGCAACTGAAGTGTAGCTGATTGCCTCAGAGCTGCTGGTGGCCTAAGCAAAACCCATAGAGTCCATGCAACCAGCTTGTCGGATCATATTACTCTTCAGCCACACTTCTGCTTTGACATCAACATTCATTAAAAGAATCAGTACACACAAATTCTAAAACCTCTTTTTCTTTTTTGTTACTCACCTACCTTTTTGTGTGTGTTTAATAGAGTAGTTTGATGGGAATGTGTTCATTCCTCACTCCGAGGTCCAGAATTTGATAGTTTGACCAGGAGTACAAATAGAGGGAGAGAGGCAATGTGACTTTATTTATAAAAATGTTTTTAGATTTATGCTTGAGCCTAAGATTATTCCCAAAAGCAGGTTAACCTCCAAATGTGCTTAGCCTGAAAAACCTTAGAGTGAGCAGGTTCTAAGAATCCCATCTGCAACTTTTGCACTTATGATCAATAAATCTCAAATCAATCACGGTGAACTTTTTTTTTCCGCACTGCTGTGAATACTTTTTTAATGGAAAACAGTTTACCTTTTAATAAAAATTTAATCTTTGCAGGAGCAGAAGAGACCAATAAGGAAGGATGAATGCTGAGAAGCTGAAGGGCAGCATGTGCAAGGAGATGGGCATAGGAAGGATTGTTATAGGATCACATTTGCACTGAGTACAATTTCACATGTGTGTGCTTGGGTACCTGATCTGTGCAAAGAAACACTGGACCACCTTTCTATTGTTCTTTGCACTTATATGCGAATGCACATGCACACTCGTGCACCATGACTGCACACATACACACAGGTATCCGTTCGACTTGCAAGAGCCACTGTTCACATGGAAGGAGTTGTCCTGCCGCTCCAGGACAAAGTATTAGCTTTCCCCTGAGGGAGAGTTCTAATTAGGTAATTGACTGATGTATAAAGCAGGTGCATGTATCTGTTACAGCCGGCTCAACCTGTTCATTATTAAACAGTGACCCTCTCCAACACTCGTGCCAAAGGCTTCGGTGCAGGAGAGAAAGTGGCCAAGAAGAGCTTTCACAGGGATCAGCATACTCGTAATTACACTTGGTGGTTACCTGAGTCTTACCTTTTTACTGTTGCATGTTGAGTGAGAACCTTAGTGCATTGCCGCAATGCTGTCATTACAAAAGACTAAAGGGCAGAAAAAGTTGAACAAAAGTTCAATTTGAAGGGAACAAATTGTTTCAGTTATCTGTCCAGGAAATCAATACAGTTTTGTTTTGTAGGAAATGCACGATCACTAAATTGCCAAAAATAGCATTATGACAGGCCACGAAACACTTCATCCTTCCCACATTTGTACATTGACCAACAGATTGAAACTTGAGCTACATTTGGCCAGAAAGGAGAACGGAGTGCCAGGAGGCAGCACTTCATTCTGACACTTAGACATCAGTGAAATATATAAAGTATTGGGTTACTGTTAGGCTTATAGGCAAGTTTATTCACATCATGAATTGCAACGATTGAGATATGGATTGATAGTGGAGAAAGGAATTGATTCGCTCTGTGTGTGTGTGTTCGTTCGTGTGTGCGTGTATGTATGTGTGTATGTGTCTGTGTGTGTGTGATGACAGAATGTTAGAAGTGTGAGTTGGCTGATACATTTAAATTCAGCAGGTTACACATAATTTTTTTTGGTTGCAAAAGCTTTTGAATGAACACTTTCTTGATTGGGAATGTTTTGGACTCTAGCCAGCTTATAAAGTGTTACCAAGAATAATGTCACTATATATATGTGTGTGTGTGTGTGTGTGTATTATTGTGCCAATGATGACAAATCACTAGAAATACATGTGGGGGTTAGGGTTCAACATGAGGAGGACTGCTGTCATGATTTTTTTGCCAAATAAAAATTGATCTTTTATTCTCTGACCAAGGCTTGACTTTGTCTTTCTTTCTCTCTACACATTGTCTGTGTAAATGAATAAACAACAAAAATAAAACTCTATTATGGTTCAGTCCAATCATTTTGTTTTGTTTTGTTTTTAATGAAGCAAAAGGAAAAGTTATGTATTTAGCTTTTAACAAAATTATACAGGTATTAAGGAGAACGCTGATAGGAAAACTGTGATAACTGTATTTATGATGGGAGTAGTGATGTAGGAGGAGAAACAAACAAACTCGCAGACACGGGTTTTGTTCAGTAAATATAATCTCTGAATTAAAACTATAAGATTAAAATTTAAATTCAGGGTTTGCTCTTACAACAGAGGATTTCTTCTTCTTGTAGTGTTTTTTGCTTTGTTTTGTTTTGATTTGTTTTTTATTTTTCTCACACGAAAGTTTAAAACAGTGACATGTACAGAGATTTTTGCATTGTGGTCAAACCTCATTCCAACCCTCGTCACATTCATCACATGATGAACACAAGCCTAAAACAAATGTTCCCACAGAAGATTGAAACGATGATCACATTTTTGTTTTTATTATCAGAGTTTGACTCTACATGTTCTATGGGCCTAAATGTTTTGAGCATCCTGGTACCTCCTGGAGGAGTTTGGAAAAATGTGGAGAAGCCAGAGGAGAATGTGGATAACACAGCTAAACAGTCAGGAGACTTCACTCTGGATGGTAAAATGAGATTAAATACAACCATCAAAACGACCAGAACAATCTGCTACAGCTTGAGTCTGGACACTAAAACCTAGAGCCCATTAATTATCACATCACAGCAGAGCATTCAAACAAAGTCAAAATAATGCGCTTTATTTCGCTTGCCCTGCACCGGCCACATGTGTAAAACAGAACAACTGCAGATGGAAGGAGGGTCGACTGCCAATAGTTCAGCATCATACACTGCTCAAAAAAATTTGAGGGTATAACATTAAGTCAGTTATTATTGATGTGCTCAGTTAAGTAGCAGAGGGGGTTGTTAATCAGTTTCAGCTGCTTTGTTGTCAATCAAATTAACAACAGGTGCATTAAAAAGGCAACAATGAGGCAACCCCTAAAACAGGAATGGCTTTACGGGTGGAGGACACTGGCATTTTTCCCTCCTCATCTGTTCTGATGTTTTTGCATTTTGGCTACGGGTGAATCCTACTGAGGTTGCACAGGTATCCCAACTCCTCCAGGGTGGCACATCAATACGTGGCATTGCCAGAAGGTCTCAAGAGAAATGGAGGAGATTCCAGGAGGCAGGCAGTTACTCTAGGGCAATAGAGTGTCCTTAACGCAACAGCAAACTTCTTTGGTGGGCAACAAAAAAATCCTTTGTGTGGAAAAAATGCTGCTTTGCTCAAGAATTCTGAAGTGAGCACTTGGTGCTTGCTGACTTTGTGGTTCACTATCTGTTCACTTACCAGAGCCAAACAGTAGAGTCTGTATTTTTTATATTGGCCGATTGATTCCTGATTCCTTCTGCCTGAGGACCTTGAAGTAAACACTTGTTTAAACCTATCATTTTTAATCTTTTGTATGTGATATAATAAACATATGTACAAGTTTGCAGTTTTCTTTACTTACACTCAGTAAAGGCATATCGTGTTAGTGTGCCCTGAGCTATGTGGCACGAAAGATGCACATCACCCAACGCTTGAAAGTCTTGACATACCTAAAATACTAAGTGCATCTGAAAAAAGGAAGAATATAACAGGTAAAAAAAAACATAATAACCTCTTGGCACTACTTCTCTCATAATCCTGCCTGTGGCTGTTGAACCGGGATTAGTTTCGGAGCCACAAGGAATGTTTATTTCCATACAATCCCTAATCTGATCTGGCCTAATCTAATCCCATCTACAGCGATCACTGACAGGGATCACCTTCTTACACATCCGGCCACACCAGTGCTTCTGCCCTGCTGCACCGCCTCAGATGACTGAAAGGGTTCAGTTTTGATATTTTAATTTGATTGCAGCTCAGTCAAAACAGAAAAACAAACATTTTGAATTTGAAATGCAGGGTCGAGTATTGTCTTTTCTTTCTTGGTATATTCAATGGCATTCGGTTTTCCGACCGTGGCTTAATTTGCAATGAAGTAAAATATTAAAAATAAAAAATATATCAGAAATTTATCAAAGCATCTGTGCCTTATAACTCCATGATGCACTGTCTCGAAAACCTCTTTGCATCTAATGCAATCAGTGTGATACAGCAAGTAAAATGATCATTTTCAGCCTTCTTTGCACTAATCCACATTTTTCATTCATTTTACAAAAATGACTTACTGTGTGCTAGATAGTCTGGTGACGTTTTTGGTCCCAGATCCAATCATAAAGGCTTAGCAAATATAATATTCATTAGATAGATGCAGCCACTCTTGACCACAACTGATCAACATCTTGTATAAAACCAGGATTGAGCTTGATTGCAATTCTCAAAACAGTAAATAAAACCCTTGTTTGGACAGCACTCTAAGAGGCTTTTACTTGACAGGCAAGATATACCTATAATCCATTCAAGCTTGTCTTTGGTTGGCCAAAATTAAAATGTTCAGTGATTTTTGCCAGGATGGTGTTCTACTTTTTTGGGCTTTTATCATTTGTGTGTATAATTTTTCTAAGCACTGCTAAACTTTTACTGGAAAAATAACAGCTCAACTAAATTAATGAACTTGGTGCATTTACTAGTGAAACTGGAAGACTAGTAGCGGGCGGCAATCAGAGACCACAGAAGGTTAATGACATTTAGCAGCTTTCAGTGGCAAAACTTTTTTTTTTTAAATTTGGCAATGGAAAATTTAAGTTTTAGTAAATAGTGAATTGATCATTAATAAATAACTTTTCACAAGTCTCTGGCATCACCGCATCACTGAGCAAATAATAAATAAATCGCTCACCAATAATCCATAAATTTATGACAAAATCCCTTATGAAGTTTTCTAAAATTTTCTCCATCTAAAGTGTAAGCAGTTTATCAAGTGTAAAAGTTTTATATAAAATTTGCAGATCTTCTTCAGCTGTTATAAATGATGTGTGTGAAATAGCTCAGTGTAAGTACAAACTGAGTTATTTTAATTTGTCATTTATTAGTTGTATAAACGGCTGTATATCTTTCCACTAACATTGTGCACTGTGAAGTTTGGAAGTATAATTATGTAAAACATACTCTTTCTGTTTGTCAGCATGTTTATTTTGTAGGAGCTACATTTAACTATACCCAAGCAAGTAAATGCATTAAAATGTGCATGCTTGGCCCTTTCAATGCATAACGTTGCTGGATTCATCAGTTTGTTAAAGTGACATCTTTCACACTTTTAGCGATTTTTTTTTTAACTTTGCAAAATTCTTGACAGTCCATCGAATGACTTTTCTTAACATATAAATTTTTGATATTTGCAAAATTATGAGTTTATCAGATCTGATGTCGTAGTGATTGCCATTGTGACATTTTATGAAAAAGTAACCAGGTTGCAATTTAGACAAGAACGTGACAAGTTCAGATGTCATCAGCTTAGCAGAAACGAGGGCATGTCTGAAAGGTCCTGAATCAACAGCATTTCTAGCAACATTTAAAAAATGTGTACTGTATGTTAACAGGTATTAACCACAGATACACCAAAAACCTCCTTGCAATTGCTGTGGTCCCAAGCAGATTGCTAGGTTTATCTGTAGTTTGCATGGAAGACGGCAACTTGTCTGCCAAGCAGTACGTAGTAAAACTTGAAAAAGTGCAATGCAAACTGGAAATGGTGAATGCTCACCTTCAAAGGAAATGTTTTGCCACTGTGCTGCAGGTAAGACATGTCAAAAGACACAATGTTTACCTTGTCACACTTTTCACAGTCTGATCACTCCTTGAAGAGTAGTTGGCAAGTGTCTGCAGACATGTCAACACAGCAATCTGCTAGCAACCAAAGCACTTGCAAGGAGATTTTCACCAACTGGTCAGGGAGTACACATTTTCCTCTAGAAACCAGTGGTTGCCAGATGGTTGTGCAGCGGACTTTGGGTTTTTGTGACAGGGGCCTTTTTCACTTGACTTGATATTGTCACAAATTTGGACCTTCAAGACTGCAAAAAAATCAATACCAAAAGCTGTGCATACGCCTGAGAAATGCTTAGTAGCAATGAAAATATTATTTGCACAGTTTAAATTGGGGGCTTGCAGAAAGCTGATATGCATACTGACACACTATATCTATATGTTAAACATTTAAACATAAAAAATGGGTATCGCTTGTGCACTTATTAATCATTGTTTAAGTGATTTGCTCATGATGAATTCAAAACCTAAAAGAAGTTTATGTAAGACTTAAAACACATATGTGGTTTGTTAACAGAACTTATTAATTCTCAAATGTGTATTAATATTTTGTAAATGATTCAAAAATCATTAACTAAAGGTGTATAAATGCCTTATAGGTGAAAATTATTGTAAAATGTTATTGAATATTCCTTGACTACTGATAAACATGTTTTGTAGTTTTCTAATGTGCTATATCCTTATCTAAGAGGTTGTTTTAAATCACTGCGACGCTTTCTAACACTTCACCGGTTTCTCTGTTTCACATTAGATAAAAAGAAGTCCTTAAAATTCTCAACAACTCACCTCTATCCTTTCTGAATGTGACCTTTGGCTTTTTAGAAATTCTGCACTCCCTTTAACCCAGTCACAGCCCCTTACCCTTGGAATCACCATGTCCTATCCCTTGAAGATAAAGAGATAGCGCTCCTTTTACTACTTCCTCCGACTTTTAAATACCCGCCTGCACACACTGAGAGGACTGTAAAAGTGAAAAAAGTTCAAATAAAAATAATTTTTATTAGATGCTACCAAAAAAAATGCCAGAAAAAGCCTTCTGTCTGTGAGTCTTGTAATATTTGGACTTGACCACAGTGCCCTCCGCCCCCCTTTTTTTTCTTACTCTGCAAAGTTATTGTCTGCAAGGACACGCAACAGCCATACAGTATTGTTAAATGGTAAATGGGTTAGTACTTACATAGTGCTTTTTACTACAAGCCACAGTTACCTATTTGCACACATTCATACAGTGCTTTTTTTTTTAACTCACCCACCAGTGGGTAGAGGGAGGTTGTGTTTTATGTTGCATTGGTCTTTCTGTCTGTCTGTTGGCAGGATGAAATTATGAAAGCATTTTGAAAATTTCTGGAGTTATTGGCTGTGGTACAAGGAACAATTGTTTACACTTTAGTGGGGATCTGGATCACAATCTGGATCCAGAATTTTTTAAAAGGATTCTTTACCATTGTGAGATAGGAACAATTTCACATATTTGCGTCTAACCTTATGACGATAAGTCAGAATCCTCTAAAAAGAGTTAGGGTGCAACATGACCGTAAGTTCTGTCATATAGCAAATGATCTATTGATTCAGACTGCTGAAAATTATAGAATCAAAAATATTTTATTCCTGTAGAGTAAGAAATAAAGCCAGTGACATGCTGCTAACACCAAAGTATACCTGAACCTGATGGAGTATACCAACACTAGGTGGTATCTATTGCAGCATGGTATGAGCATAGAGAAAATTTGGGGTGGGCAAGGTACCTACTGAGTGCCCTTCTACTTCTATGCTTTACTATCACACACACAATCACACTTGGATGGATACCTCCAGGGCATTTGGGGTTTTGTATCTTGCCCAAGGACATTTCAACAGCCACAGCCATCCAAGATCTATTACTAAAGACACCGAGACTTACCCAGAAATCTGATTTGATGACATAAATCTTGTGATGTTTGATGACTTGTAAAAAATATTAAAATGTGGGATTCAAAAATTAATTATTTTCCCTATAATTTATGCTGCAGACCTAATTTTGTATTTGCTAGTTTCCTTCTTAGTCATTTACCATCATAAAATAATTTAAAATGTAGTTCAGTTCTGACGTGCTGCTAAGGATTTCATTTCTCCTTCTCAGATCTAAGCTGCAATGGATTCTTGCCAGGAGAGTCATAAAGTCATCCTCACAAAGAGAAAAAAGACACCCCTCTCAGTGATTGAAACAATAAATCTGATTAGCTTTTCCTTCTTCATTTTTACAAGGAGTCTATGATGTGTGGGAGCTAGTGGGTATGTAAGATCCAGCTTATTTTATTCCTCTCCCCAGGTGTGCCTAGGCAGCATGTGAAACCTGAGAGTAGATTAAAGTGCCAATCCAAAGAGGAAAAATGCTTTTAGGAACTTTTAAAACTGTGTTTAACGGTGTGTTTTTAGTGCCTCCTAAAACCAACACACCGCACCACATGGCCAAGAAGGCAAGATGAAGCGTTCTACAGTGTGAGAGAAAGGCAGGAGAGAAAGAAGGAGAAAAAGAGGTTGTTTTTTTTTACTTTTCAAAGTAACAAAGACTGCACTCATTTTAAGGAATACCTAATGCTGTGCTCAAGCATTAACTGGCTTTAAATTTGAATACCTGTTTGGTTAAACGTGTGGGTTAAATGTGATTCTTATTCTTATAAGTAGTGCTGGCTTCAATATCCCTTTCTGCTATTGTTGCTGTGGAAAAATATGAATTAACCCATGTTATTTAATGACACAGCCACAGTAGCTTAATTTGAACTGAATGTACGTTAGCACAATGCAGAAATCCCACCAAATACAGAAAAACACACCACAATAATACACAAATCAGATTTTAAAAAAAGATCATTTAGTCCTTACTTTGAATTAACCTGACTGCAGTAATTGTTTTAGTTTGATCACTATGCGTGCCTGCATTAAGGATCACTGTCGTACTTGATGGTGGAGCTCAAGCGAAAGAAAACCGAAGTACCTACTTATGTAAAGTTAAAGCAGCTGTCGTCAAGCCTATCTCAGTCTGCAGTAGCATGCCACAATGAGCAGCAGGACCCTTATGCAGATAGGCCATTGCTGGGCAAACCATTTTATAAGTAAAGATCTTCTCTCCATTCTCATCGATGCAGCTAAAGAGTGCGACCAATTTCTCTTCAATTATTGTGCAAGCTAACCTGGCTAGCTAGCTGATATATTGGTGCATAGTAGAAAAGACACTGTTAGCAGCAAAAACTCCCAATTCACACCCCCACTGAGCAGGTTAGCCAGTAAACTTCTACATTTAAGCATGAATGTAAAATAGGCTTAGCACTGGTAGACTAGGAGCTGCAAAAGTTACAAGTGCAATAAAAAAAATTCTCCATGACACATGCTACATAGACTTTTACTTCAAATTGTAGGAAATTTTGTACTCTTTAACTTTGTGTGACTCTTAGTGCTGTACCCTCAATCACAACTCCAACCAAATTCTGGCTTGCATGTAGTTTTTCCACTTTATATATACCCCAAATATAACCCACTACAATTCAGACAAACATGTTGTACATTTTAACTATGTTTACATGACAGCAGTGGTCACTAGTTACGTTTCAAATTAAGATTTTTGATGTTCAAAAAGAGCTATATAATAGCTTCAATAGCTAATATAATAGTTTTGCTTTTTTTTCCCAGTTACTTTGATAATTTGGAGGTAGGTACCAATGATTGGACAAAGAAAGCATTGTGATGAGACTTCTTTTTAAAAAAAATTTTCCCAAACTATTCCTTTTAAGTGTAGACAGATGTGTGAATATTTTACTGGGCGCCGTGTTGTCAAGAAACAACAGCCCTTGGTAGAGCCTCCCAATACATACTAGTGTCAGGGAAGAGGCCGGCTGACTGTTTCACAGACCTCGAGAAATGGTTAAGTAAGAGCTGTACCACCAGACTTGGAAAAAGGAAACTGGGGCTCCCTCCTGGAGCCAGGCCTGGGAGAGGAGCTTACTGGTAAGTGTCTTGTGGTCAAGCCTAAGTCATCAGGCTTGGCCGGGACAACTGGAAATATTACATGGATCTGTGTGGACCCACCACATGCAGGGATAACCACTGGAGTTTGGTGTTGAATGGATTGGGTAGCAAGCAAAGGCTGTGTGCCCTGCCTAATCTGAACCAGACCAGTGTTTTTGACACATCTCCTGTGGATCTTGCTGAGTTAGATAAGAAGCTCCTTGGCAGATGATCGCAGACCAAAGTGGTTCCAGTTAATTTTAAGGGGGACTGAAGGGTCAGCCGCCCCAGGGGAGAGTCCGGGGTAGGGCACAGAACTCATTGGATTACAGAAAATCTAACACATAAATAGAAAAAAAAAATTCTATTAACATTTCTTTGTCATTGTAACAATATCAGTGACCTTTACACTTCTGCACAGCAACCAAAGGGGACCTTAATGGCGTGACTATTCAGTTGTATCATTAACTTAATGATGATAATTGACATGAAGATTACTGTTATTAATGACTTTTAGCAAGACGCAAATATTTATGACTCAGATACACCACTAACATTTCTACCATGTATAAACTGTAAACTTTGTTTTGTAGCGGCTTTTGATTATAATCCACTGCATGAGACGCAGCATAGTGAACAGAAGACAGAAAATATTAGTCACTCATTTTCTAACGCTGTTACAAAACCAAAACATCTGTCATCCAGTCAGCTAAAAACCCATCGGAACTGCTGAACACAAGTCAACATTTTTCCAAGAAAAGTTGAAAAGGACCTGTTTATTGGAAAGCGCTTAAAAGAAAACCAAAATGTTTGTTTTAAATTTTTTAGCTAGACAGTGTTTTCTTTGTGATATTGCACTGCAGTAATTTAATATTACCTTCTAGAAACGCTGCTGACAAAAGTGTTTAGTATGTTCTAACTAATATTAGCAGAACTAGAACTCTGTTTTGTAACAACATTGAAAGAAAAGGTTTTGATTATTGAGAGGTCTTTCAGCATCAGACAGTCTTACCAATGTAGCCATACAGCCATGGTTGATCAAGCCCCTACTTGTGTCCAGGTATCACTATGCCACCCACAGCTCACCTCTCCTATTCCACACCGACCTTGAAGTGACTTGAGTGGCCCTTTGCTCACTCAGCTCAGTGATGTCCAGCATGTTACAGTATCCTGGTATTTCCAGTGCTGGCCAGAGGAGCTGGTTCATAAAGGGCCTGATAAGGCAGCTGTCAGACAATGGACTCTGTAAGGGTGAGTGTTTTCCTTGTTCCTACAGAGAACTCAAGTGGAAGCTGTTATGTTTGTCTAAAATGAGGTGCCTGTACTTACCTGAGTTATGGTGCCTCTTCTACCAGCTTGAGGGGTATGGTCAAATCACTCCCAGTTCCCCCTTTTCTCTCAGCCTTCATTGATCAGGTCTGGCCCATTCCTTGCTATGCCTCCTAGTACTTTCATAAACTGTGAGCTTCTTGCAGAGCATGCTGCACTATACAAGGCTGGTCTCCTGCTTTCTTCTATGGCCACTTTGAGCGGTAGTCTCATGCTCTTCAGTCTCTGCCTGAGCTGCTGTGGCTTGCTCTAATTTGCAGATCATGGTGTACAGGCTTTGTGGTGCTTTTATCTCCAGCAAAAACCTCTCAACCAGTGATGATGATGGTGGTCATTGTCTGCATCGGCTTCATCCCTGACTGTTGCTTTCATCAGCCTCTTTGTCAAACTGCACTGAGCTTGAGGTTTCTTGACCCAACAGTTTTCTGTTGCTCTGTGTGAGTTTAAGACTTGTGTCACACGAAGGTTCACAAAACTGTAGGATTACTCTAGGTCTAGATCATCCTGCTTACCATGGATCATTCCTGAGAGCTGCAACATATTTTACCTTAGCCTTACTGATCTTCAGGTCCTGTAGGTTCTTGCATATCTTCCATACTCCTAAACTGTTACAGTCAGATTCATGTGCATCACTGAGGCTGTTTTTTGTTTTTTTTGTTTTTTTTGTAGGCTTATGGATGCTTGCTCTGGTGTCTTCTTCTGAAAAGATGTGGGTCTGACTTCTAACCCTTGCTGCCGCATTGCTATCTCTCCAGCTGTCAGTACTCTTTTCTTGGTTTGTTCCTAGTCGCTGCTTATTCTAGAAGAAGCTTTTAACATAGAGAATCTAGATGCAGTTAGACACAGGTGGAAAAAAACACACCTTAAAGAATATTATTTCTAAAATTTCAAACCATTTGTTGTGCTACAGAGGTTGTCTGCAGGGGAGAATTTCTATAATCATCACCTCAGGAAAACACAGCTACAAGCACAAGAGTTTCCGTAATACATCATTTGCAATGGTGAAAACTTCAGTGAAGTGTTGACTGAGGCTGAGTTAACAAAAAAAAAACCACATTCTTAGAACTTCCTGTTGTCATTTCTTGCTCATTAAAAACCTAAAAACGTGTCAGAAAAAAAGTTTTTTTTAAAATAAAAGACACACAGATACGTATTTTCTTCTCTCTAGTCTCCTGTCTGACCACGTTCTTGATGAGGGTACTTTTGACCTCCTTATACCTGTGCTTGTAAAAGCAGCCACAGGGGGTCCCAACAAGGGAAGAAATGTAAGCCATGTGACACAAGACAGTACCTATAAATATGTCCAAGATCACAGGGGCACTTTATACAGGGGTGGGCAGACAGCTTTTTTACCAGCGCGTCTACAACATCTTAAAAAGTTTCTGTCGTGTCATATGAAACCAATAAAAAACATATACTTCCTTCCCAGCAAGGAAAAGCCTCACAACCTACCACAACCCAGCCTCGGCCAATCTGCCAGACTGCCCTTTTTTTTCTTCATTCTTCAGTATTTTGGTACCGTTTGGTACTGAGAAACAGTTTACACCTTTTCTACATTTTCCCATGCCCTTCAAATGCCACATTGTACTTTCCTTCTGTCCCTGTGAACGGAAGCAAAGGAGGCTACTGTGCATGTGTGGCTGTTTGAGAGGATTAAGGTGAAAAGTAGCAGTAACCAGAGGTAACACTGTTTCTCTTACTGACTGAATACTCCATTTGTGGCACAGACACACTCTACACACACATACACAGAAAGGTAGTCTGATCTCTGTCATAACAATAAAGTGATATGAAAGAAGAATTTGAAGTCATGCAAGACATAAACATCTGCAGTGATCTTCTATAGTCACCTATTACAACTTCCTATAACACATGCAGGCATGCACAGGCACACAGAGCATTGATCCTGCCTGTGTCTACATACACAAATTATGTAACTATGCAAAGTTCGACTGCAACTGTGATATTAAATAAGCCACAGTCAATTAGTCACAATGATGTCATCATAAATGTAGCTCTTCAAAGTTGCAAAAACATTCTTGAACAATGAAACTGCGTCAGCGATTTTGAGATCAGAGGTCTGCTGGTAGTGTTAGGAGGTGTTGCTCCTGTTCTTGTTGTCAACAGCAGTAATTAAAATGTTCAAACTACAAAAATACAAGGAAAAGATATGAGGGCCTATTAATAAATTATGATTTATACTTCTTTGTCATACACACGCTGTTTCCACAAAAAGGTTGTTGGATCACACCGATAATGAATAAAAGCTCGACAGTCAGATGAAATTAAGGTTATGTCAGTGTTTACACAAGGAAATAATTTCATGTATAAATATTTGTTAACAATACAGTGCAAAAGGTCTAGCTGATTGTGGTTAGGTTTCACATGCTTAAGTGGTTAAACACGTGTAACAGGAAATAAAAAATAAAGCAGCACGATCAGGATAACGGTAAAAGTACAAACCACTCCTGATGTATCACTGACATGGACAGCAGTGGATTGAAGATCCTCTCTCTGTGTCTCTCTTTGGGACAATGAAAGTCTTTAATCAGGCCATGGCCTGCTAATGAACGGAGGCGGGTAGACAGCCTGGGGAGAGGAGAGGCAAAGAGGAAGGCAATTTCTGGAAATGATTACAGACTCATTTCCTTGTTTATCCTGCCTTTGAAAATAGAAAGAAAGACCCCATGCCCTCCACCTCCACAAGTCCTCCACTTATTGTGTCACAGTCCCCGCTCCTCTCCACTCCCCACCAACAGCATCCATCTGCATCCCTCATTGGTCCATCCTTAATCACTCTCACTCACACTCCACGCTCTTTCACTTTTGCTCCTGTGCTTTTCAGATTTGTTTCACTCTTTCAATAAACTATTTTCTTCGTTCATCCATCCTTTCTTCCCATTTCTCTTGTTTCCCTCTTCCTTGCACTGTGCTCTATTGTGGAACTAAGGGTCCCACTTGTAAACAATTTCCCTACAAGATCAAGCTGGGTCCCGTCCCTTTTTATATTGGGGCTCTGGCCTGCCCTGGCCCTTGTCTGTTTCAAGTGTGCGAACTGGCTAGGACTGAGGCTAATGGCTGGAAATCTCTAACTAACCTCTCCAACAGCTGTTTCCAGAGTCCCCTATTTATTGTGCTTGCTTTTACCCGTGTGTCCCAGCGCTCCCCTCCTACCCCAGTCCATCGGCCTTTTGCACTCCCCATCTCTGCCAAAGTATAGGAGGGCACTGGCTAAACAGGCGAATAGCCCTCTAGGAATTTCTTCAAAAATTTGCTTTTTCCCCCCAACGAGTGGCTCAAGGCCGGAAGAAAATGAAGGCAGTAGAGTGGGAGGGAAAATGAAGCTCTAAAGCTCCCTTTTCCCCTTTATTTCTCCCTTTCTATTCTCTCCTTTCAGTAAAAAGAAGAATAAGAAAAGACCCTCCATTGGACATGTCTTTCATTTTGAAACACAGGTTCAAAGGCACTGGAAAATTTGGGCTCTTTGTGAGAGTTCGAGGGTAATGATGAGAGGGGATGAACGACATCCAATTCCAAACAGCTTCCTGGCCTGCATAGAATCTCTCCAAGCCCTTGCCTGTAGAGCGGAGGCCTAATCCACACAAATCTACACTAGCTCGAGAAAAGCTGTTTCCAGTCTTCAAGTGGGTGGAAGTACTACTGGAGTGGAGGCTGCTGGCTGACTGCTGAGTCCTGGTGGCTGCCTGTTTGGCTTTCAAGCAAACACATAAATGGAAGGTCAACAGCTCCTCTGTAAGATAATGGGTACAATCATTAACGCAACAATGAATTATCACAGAACATTAACACAATTCCTGTGTTGAGGGTTAAAAAGGAAGCCAAACAACAGTCTTGAAATCTGCCACAACAAAAAAATCTCTATATAGATAATAAATAATGAATCACAAAACAGAAAAATGATGCACCTTTGCAGTATGTTAGTTTTATTGCTAGACCAAAGACTTGTAGTTCTAATGATAAATACCCAAAGGTAAAAAGGTACCAGGGCACAAATCTTAAGTCAATCAATGTAATTTGGGAATCTCTGGCTTTTGACCCTGTAGAAACAAAAATTTCTCAGAAAAGGCTGAACTTCAGCAGAATGAGAAGTGCGAACAACTGTTGTTTAATACGTTGCCTGGTCTAGATTTAAACATGCATAAAAAAAATTCTAACATGAGACAAATTCAGACACACAAAAGCAAAAAGCATATTCAGAAAAATAAACTCTTATTTTGAATTAAATATGAAACATTTTATGTTGCAATCAGGAAAATACATTTTCAATTTGTGTGATTTTTTTTTTTTCTTATAATACTCCAGAAACTCTAATCTGCGTTCAAAAATATTATGAGTCTATTTGTTCATCAACTGACACACTGCCATCCTCAGACACTGAGATGCCCTGGGGAGATAGGTGACAGCCTCCCATCAAGCCACATCATGCCCTCTGTGTGCTAGTAACACATTTAATTTGACCTGGCAAGTACAGTAAGCATTTAACCTAAGATTACATTAGCTGACATTGGAGGCCAACTGGCATAAGGGGAAGTTAAGGTACAGCGGTGGTAGTGCAATGGCAGTCCGTTAGCATCTATGGACTCTCTGACAATATTCAATATATAAAGAGCTGAAGTGAAATTGAGTGTTAGAGACAATAAAAAATGTCCACTACATACACTGTCTGTAATGGGCTTTTTTTTTTTTCACACTTCTCCTGTTGCTGTAAACTCCACTGTCACTTCCTTCCCTGTTCTGGACCACTTCTCAACCAATCAGCATTCGACCGACACACGGCGTCATCCATGTGGAGCAACTGCAGTTAGGATTTTGGAGGACTGCGCAAAGGAGCATGTTTGAACAACCACAGTATCATGTCATGTGAGCACAGAGAGGGAAAACAGAACAAACTATTTCCTATTGATCAAAACCTGCCACCAGTCTGATTCATACAGGCTCTGATGCACACCCATGCACACAATAGATTTGCAAATCATCTGCACAAACTGTACATATATTCATGTGCACACACACGCAAACATATGTGCATGTTTCCATGTGAGCTACAACAATAAAGTAGCATCTGCCACCTACATAACATTTAAATACTAAAAAAAACAACTTGCAAATGAGTAAATATGTACAAGCATACACACACACACAAACACACACACACACACTGTGTTGTCATACTGATGGTGGTCACAGGGGATGAGGACTGATGAGCAAGATCTTGGCCGACATGCCCTGAAAGAAAGGATTTGTTGTCCTCCTTCATCACACCTACCTCTTTTTTTACACTTGGCTTCTTTTACTCTTTTCATTCCTCGCTTCGGCCCTCTTTCCATTTTTCTTTCACCTTGCTGAGCACATATTTCAGTGCCGCAGGACCCTTAAAAATCCCCCTCCCTCCCCCACCTTTCACCCACCCATCAAACTTGGGCACCAGCTTACGATGCCATCCTGTTGCCACCTACAAAACACAAACAAAAGCTCCTTCCTTCATCTGTCCTCAAACAAAGAGCCCACCCTCTCTCGCTCTTTTTTTTTTTTTTTTTTTTTTTTTTTTTTTTCTTTTCTTTTTTTTTTTTTTTTTATTTTTCTT
>VUQJ01008574.1:5784-15934 GCA_015108635.1 Andinoacara biseriatus | reverse complement strand
TGTCATTTTTTTTTTATCAAATGTTTTGTTTGTTTTTTTTTTAATTTTTTTTTTTAAAAAAAAAAAAAAAAAAGTGCATCTGAATGATTAGTTGGATTTATTTCATGTAAAAATGTGGCTGTGTTGTGATAGTTCTTGTAATCTGTCTATTGCCATGACTCACCTCAGTGTACTAATGTACTTTTGCAGAGCGGAACTATGAGGGAATCTCAAATGTTGATTGCTTACTCTTAATTTCACTTCTGCCCTCTTCAGCCCAGGCTCTGGCCTCAGTGAAAAGCTACACATGAAGGGAACACCTGGAGAGGCCTAAAGCAGCTCCTGAGGATTTCCCCCAAAGAGTTCAGCACAAGGCCTTTGCCTACAGAGTGAAACTGCCTACTTCATACTCACGGGTCTTAACCTCCAACTTCTGTACGCTCACTGTGACGTCTTAAGCTCCTCCCTCTTTGGGGCGCAACGCTCTCCTCAACCTGGCAAGACATTATGTGGATTCATACCGTTATTGCTGCAGTTTCAGTTTTTACAAGGCTTTTATAATCATTTTTATTATTTATACGGTTTTATTAGGTTTGTGTTTGAATGTAGGCCAAAGTCTATCTGTATATAGAGGAGGCTAATAGACTGAGCTCTGTTCTGAGCCTAATAGCCTGTGACGGAATATGTTGGTCTGTTATACATTTTCATTCATGTTTCATCACCTGTTCTAAAAGGTTTCAGGAACAAGTTGCCCATTTTCTTTGTGTTTAATTACATCTTTAATAATTTTCTTAATTTGTTTTTGTTTTGTTTTCACACATCAGACATCAACTAACCAGACATATTTATCCATTTATTGTAAAGAAAATGTGTCTATGCTAAAGATGAGTAGATAAGAGAGATAGATCCTTCCATTATAATATAAGGAGGAACCACTTTATTGCTGCAGACTAAGAGTATTTGTAATTTCTCATACTTCTAATTATTTAAAGATGGGATCTGAAGTCCCTGGTATGTGAATGTTCTGACTCGAGTCACTCTATACTGTCCTTTTTTTATTGCTGAGAGATATATTTAAACTGAGAGATGGAAAAAATAGAGTGATTATATTTTATGACAACAAAAAACGAGACATTTTATGCCATGTTGGTTTGGAGCCCTGGAACTAAAAAAAAAGAAAAAAAAGGATAAGTACTTGTAAAAAGCAATAGAAATAAACCCTTTCTGAATCTGAGGTAAATTTTTGTGTGTACAAAGTGTAATTATCAGAGATTTACTATGTATATAATGTACATGGTATATCTGGATGGGAGGATATGTTCAACATACAGTTACATACTAGATTTAATTTGCAAACGTTCACATCCCATCTGTTTTATATCATGTTAAATAAATGTTGCTGTTCCTAATGTGTGGCTGTGTTATGCTCCTTACCTCCCCTGTCTCAAGATGTATTGAGAGGCTGAACAACTGGAAGCTGGGCAGTTACTTTGAAACATTATTTAAATTAACTCTATTTTGAATGATAAAACAAAAAATGCATGTATAGATGCGGCTCAGTTTAGTATGTTTTGAGTTATGTTACTTATGCTCTCATGTTTTGATTAAATTCTTGAATCCTTCATTTAAAATGAATGCATATGACTCAAATAGTAAACAAAGATGTTTTCAATAAGGGGCTGTGGCTCCCTCTGGTGGTCAGTTCGCTGTAGCAACATCGGCCATAGTGGTTAGAAACCAGATATGAAAGGAAAGCTAATTGTCGCATTAATAAATTAATAATGGGCTACCTTTTGAGTGTTGTAGAAATACCCGTGCTTACCTTTTTGTTTGGCGGTATCATAGCATTTTTTTTCTAAAATGCATGTTGGTGTAATTCAAAGCGCTTTACATGGCCTGATAAGAATTCAGTAAACAATTTGAGGGTAATGGAAGCAAAAAATAAAAATTCTGGGAAAAAAATATAGTAATAAATAAAAACGCATAAAGATATGGTTTAAAATATTAATCTAAGTGGGTTTTGGTCAGCTTCTCCGAGGTACATGGTCTACTGTCAAACCATAAGAACCCGGGGACAGAATCAGGCTGGCAAAGACTCTAGACTGATCCACTGGATGGCATAGATTTTTGGATTTGTAACTTTTATTTTTCCTACTGATAAAGACCTTCCTCATTGCTATTGATGCTACAAATTAATAGATATATTAGATATATTCTTACATCAAGATATCGCAAGGATTAAATTTGTAGTTAAACGTCTTTTCACAGGCAGAAAGGGGAGGTTCACTGGTCCGGCCTAATGAGTTTGAATCCCTGGTCTAAGCCATCGCCTACAAAAATGTCTAAAAAGGTACAGTCTCCTGCTGAAAAACAGTTAAATCAATATATTTGATGAAGTCCTCGAAACCGCAAAGTTCTCATTATTCGGTTATAAAAGCATTAGTATAACAATGGGTCCAGCAGTTCAGTATTTATTTATTTAGTAAATCATACAAAGGTACGTGCTGTAATACTAATACTCCAGGTTTTTTAAACCACGTGGACTCGGAAACACGGGGAAGCTTTAAATGCTACGTCGCCACCTCGTGCCGTCTCTGACCAATCAGGAAGCAGGCTGATTTTACCCAGCCCTCCTTCTGCGGAGAAGCGTTTGACGGTGGCATGAGTAAATCTTAATACCGAAAGTATTCCTGGCTACGTTCGCCGCTGAAATGGCTGCTGCGGCTTCGGAAGAAACACCCCCTTTGAGTGTTGAGAAAGAAGTACCGACGGTGGACACAAACAACGGCGACGACGAGGAGAAGGAAAATGGCCCTACCGAACCGGAAACGGAACAGCCAGACTGTAGCGTAGAGCCGAAAATGGAAGCGGAGGAGGCGGAGGTCGGCGAGCAAAAGCCCGCTGCAGATTCAGACAAGGCCGCGATCGAGGTGGTGTCAGACGACGGTGTTGCGCCGGTCGACCAGGAGGTGACAAACGCTCACGAAGAACCAGAACAAATAACGGAGTCCCAGCAAAGCCTGGGAGATGGTAACGGCGAAGCTAGCAGCGATAACACAATTAAAGACGCTAAGGAGGAAACTGGAGAGGACAGCCGGAGTTCGGGGACAGACAGCGAGAAGAGCAAAACTGTCAGCGAAGATGGTGATAAAGCCAGCAGTGGCGGAGGGGAGCTGGGCGACAAGAGGCGGGCGAGTGTGGAGATATCATCCTCGGATGGTGAACCCTTGAGCCGTATGGACTCAGAGGACAGGTTGGTCCTAGCAGCATAGATATAGTACTATTTCCCCTCCAGAAGTAACTGAATGACTACTAACAATGTTAAAGTTTAAATCTCTCTTTAAGATGAGCAGAGAGGAACTTCAGCCTTCAGCTAATGTGTGGAAAAACAACTTTTCAGTGTCCAACTCTTTACTCAGATCATTCAGTGCAGTGAGGGTCTGGCAAACTGGTGCATTTTCGAGAGTAAGTGGGGGTTAAAGTGTGAAGTGTGTGGGTGTATTTAATAAAAGGCTATTATGCTGTACTAATCAATCAAATTGTAGCCACTGGAAATGTTAACACTTGTTGAATGAGTAAAAACTTCCGACTTTTGGTGATGTTGACAGCACAGCATATTTATAATGTAGTGCTCGGAAGCTGTGTGTACCACATTCATAAAGTTGATTTGGCATGAGTGTTTGTGGCATGCGTGGAAAATCCCTTGCAGCCTAGAGGCTTTCACGCATAGCGAGTATGTAATATCTGCACCTGTTCTTCATGGCTATGCAAAGCCAGCTTTGTTTTATAACTCTGAAACTGAATTCCTCCTCGCCCTCTCCTCTTGCTCAGTATCAACAGTACCCTGATGGAGATGGAGAGCCTAGTCTCCAGCGGGCGCTCCACCCCTGCCATGATGAATGGACAGGGTAGTGCCAGCTGCTCTGGGAACAAGTCGATGACTTACCAGTGTTGCTGGGACCTCTGTCCACAGTGCTTCAACTGTAGTCCTGATCTGGCAGAGCACATCAGGGGGATTCATGTGGATGGGCAGAGAGGAGAGGTCAGTAGACTTAAAAGTTTTGAGCTTGTAGCCTAGTAAACTGGGTTTTTTTTGCTCTAGCTTAACATTGACCGTGAAGAGACCCCAATCAGAGGAGAAAATTTTTCTATAATTGGGACTGCTTTAATCTAAATTTACAGTTAGCCGATCTCACTTTAGTGATCCAACAGCCTGGCAAACCCAAAATAAAACCCATCTGAATCCTTCCTTTATTAATTTCCAGATACAGATTGACATGCTGTATGCCACTGTGCACTCATAAAGTACTTTATGTGCATAAAATCTGATTGAAGTGACTGATAAACTGCTTTTTCACCAACCACAGAATACAGCAACACACATATGTAAACTAAGCAAATTTTTCTAGCCACTTTTATAAGAAAACAATTTTTTTTTTAATTTATAGATGCCATAATGCTCAGTCAAGACGTGGCTTTAGAAAATAAATTAAACATAACCTTTTATTCAGTTTTAATTTCTCTGTTTCTTGCCAAATACGAGTAGTATCACAGATCATGCTAACTTCCACCTGTATGCTGCATTTCAGAACGGTCCTTAGACATCAGAGAAAGTTAGGATTTGGTCATTTTACATATAATCTGAAAAATGTCTTTGTGTTTAGCAGTTTTTATCCACCGTTCACTATAGTTTTATGAACCATTTGTACCATCTGATGTATTTTTCTCCTTCATGTTTGCCTGTCTGTGTTCCTCAGATGTTTGTGTGTCTGTGGAAGGGTTGCAAGGTGTATAACACACCATCCACCAGTCAGAGTTGGCTCCAGAGACACATGCTGACCCACAGTGGCGATAAGCCATTCAAGGTAAAACGTAACACTATGCTCTTCTGTTCATTGTCTCATTATCCTTTCTGGAATGAGTAATATGTAGACTGAGCCATGTGTTTTTCTTGTTTCCACTTTTTTTGGCTGCAGTGTGTAGTTGGTGGCTGCAATGCTAGCTTTGCTTCTCAAGGTGGGCTGGCTCGGCATGTACCCAGTCACTTCAGTCAGCAGAGCTCCTCGAGAATGTCCGGTCAGGCCAAACTTAAGGAGGAGTCCCCTTCTAAGGCTGGCCTCAACAAGAGGAAGAAACTCAAGAACAAACGCAGGTGCTCCTTACGTACGTACCTAACAGACACACACGCTAATCTTATTTTGAAATGTTTCTCATTGTGATTTCCTTCCTTTCTGTGTTTAAAAAGGATTACAACCTGAGCACATTTTTGAGGTCACGCTGTGCTTGTTTTGCTTCTAAACTCCCACATGTCTTTGTTGGAAAAGCGAGAGCTCGACCACACACACACACATACATCAACACAAACAGGAACTTAATCTGGCGCCAGATAGACAGTCACACTCTCCACATGGCAAAGCGGTGCCTTTCCGAGGGCAACATTTTGTCTGTAAGTGGAGTTTGTGAATGCTCAGACAAGTACTGATGGCTACCTTGTGGCAGGTTTTGCCTCAGATGACTTGTTGATGTGTTATGCATTTTTTCTATTTCTACACCTCTCATTGTCCGAAGACTGAAGAAGGGAGGCTTTAACAAAATATATACAAAGTATATACAGGCATATACAATTTGCTACAAATTGTATATACCTGATGTTGTTACCCACTGTTATTTTATAAAGTGGATTATTTATTTAGATAGCAGCTAGTTTATATGTGTTAAGAAAATCTAAATTAAGTTGCACAAATTCAAAACGGAGACTCAAAAAATGAGTTTCTTTAGTTTGACGTTGCATTTTGCAGATAATATTCTGCTGTTAACACTTTCTGCTGCTAGTTGAAATGCTGCTGTTAAAATGTGAAGTTATGTAATAAACTTGGCACAGAAAGTAGGGGAATTCGTATTTGGTCGATTATTACCTTGTTGCAACAATGCTTCTTGGCAAAAAAATCTTATGCTGTTGGAAAGTCTGTATTTCTCCTTGAATGCATTTGTAATCAAAATGCATAAGTCGATTGAGCAGCAGAGTTGAGTGTGTGAGTTGCGCCCATGACAAACTTGCAGATTTTATTGACTCTTGTTTGGTGTCATTTACTGGATTGAATGATTGAATTTATAATATTATTTATTAATTTAAGAATTTATTCATTACCCATCCATTTGCTTCCGCTTTTTCCTTTTCAGGGTCGTGGGGGGGCTGGAGCCTATCCCAGCTGGCATAGGGCGAGAGGCAGGGTACACCCTGGACAGGTCGCCAGCCTGTTGCAGGGCCAACACAGAAACACAGACAATCATTCACACTCACACTCATTCATACCTATGGAATTATTTATTATTATTATTACCTTTTATGGCTTTTTTTGAAAGCACACAGTGGAGAGAGACAGGAAGGTGGAAGGAGAGAGATAAAGGAAGACACTTGGTCACCCGCTCAACCACTGAGCCACCCCAGCGCCCAGAATTTATAAATTTAACATACAGGGGCCTCAGCAGCATATGGAAGAACCAAACACAGCCACCACAGCCTGGCACCTCCTCCTCATGCTGGTCACCAGCTTGGTCACACACTGCTGTGGGGTGGCATCCCATTCTTCAACCAGCATTTCTTCAACCAATGTGGTTGTGATGGTCACTCTGGCACAAACAGCAAGCTGATCCCACAAGTGTTCAGCAGGCTTGAGGTCAGGATTGCAGGCAGGCCAATTCATCCTCTCCACTCCCAAATTCTGGAGGTCGTCTGATAAATCTACTCTGTGGGGGCGAGCGTTGTCATCTTGGAGGATAGAGTTCAGTCCCAGGATGTGGAGATGTGGGATTGTCACTGGTTGCAGAATCTCATGTCTCTGCATTGAGATTGCCTCCAATGATGACGAGCCTGATTGTCAGTACCTGAGGTACCAGAAGCTGAAAACAAGAGTCAGCAGCAGAATAAGCTGTTTGGCACTGACAGAGAAGGTTTGGCAAGTTTTTGATGGGTGCAGCCCACATACTCAACTCTGCTGCTTAACCCACAAATGTGTTTTGCTTACAAATGTGGTGCAATTTAATGGGAAATAAAAAGACTTTAAAAGCCTGTTTAAGAGTCATTGCCAAGAAGCATTGTTGCAACAAAGATAATCAACCAAATACATTTCCTTATTTTTGTGCTAATTTTAGTTAATTGCCATGTTTTCCTTATTTGGTTGTTTAGCCCAATTAAAGCAAATATTTCTTCTAAATATATATATTTCTGGTTATTTTTACATAATGTTTTTTTGTTTTTGTTTGTTTTGTTTTTTTTAAAGACTGCAGAGTGCTGTGTAAGTACCTTAGAAAACATGTTAATAATTTCAAATGTTGACCGGTCAGAGATTTCTTTCTGCTAAATATGACCAATAATGTCACAGTTATTCAGAAAAACCAAAAACAATAATTAATTTAATGAAGCTTTCAGTGGAGAGCTGTCATTTCTTTAACTTAAATGAGAGTTCCTGTTGCAGAAGAATAGCATTTTTCAGCTACGAAATGATTGTGATGTTGATAAATGTATTTAGAGAAAAATTCTCACACTTTTTTTTTCTTGGGGGCCCAAAGTTGGACTAATGCTTTTATATGAATGCGTGTGACTTTGACTTCTTCTTTTTTCCCTCTCCAGCGAGACCCCATGACTTCTTTGATGCGCAGACCATGGATGCTATTCGGCACAGAGCCATCTGTCTCAACCTCGCCACCCACATTGAAAGTGTGGGCAATGGTCACAGTGTTGTCTTTCACAGTACGGTATGTGCTTTACTGAATGTCTTGTAGGTTTTGCCTCCAAATGTCTTTTTTTTTTTTTTTCTTCCAGTTTTAATGGATTTACACACAACAGGGGAGGGGGGTGTTCAGAGGGAGCAGGCATTCTCCTCTTTTTAAGCATTCCTCTTCTTCATGTCCAACTTCAATGAGCCTCTTGCTGTGTTTGTTAAAAAAATCAAACACAACATGCAGAATGGAATGCGTGTACAATGTTAAGCTTGTTTTAGAGTTAAACCAGCAAAAATATCTTCTGTGCCACCTCAGTTTTTTGAAAGCCTAAAGTGACCTGATTTGGATGATTGGGTGGTTCTCTAATGTGTCTGCTAAGGTTGACAAGCTTTGTTAGGAAACTGCCTCCATAAACTTAATGGTCTCAATGTACAAATCGAAATATCGGGTAATTAGTGCTAAGACTAATAAAACAAAATCCTCTTACCAAAACTGAAGCACCAACTTCTTGGGCAAACTTCTGGGGTCTGTCATTTGGAAAATAATGCTCCAAAAAGCACTAACAGCACAAACATTGTCTAGTGGTTCAGCTCACAGCCTTGAATTAGCAGTGTGAAAGCCAGCTACAACCACTTTTGTCCACATACATCAGTCAAAGTAGGCACGCCCCTAACTTGAGTCCTACCAGTATAATTGGGATGATTTATTTAAAAAAAAAAATCACCCACTGTCCAGCTGTTGTAAGGGGAAAAACTATTCAGGGAGGCCAAAACAGTTTTTATACCAGGCTGTGAAAATGCTTTTTATTGCTGTTTAGTTTGGCTTTTTAACATTGCAGTCTTTGACTTGCTTTTGGAACAAGTTGCCTCCAAGTGGCCATTAGAGGAACTGCAGTTTTTGGCTCTTCAGACTTGTTTTGTTTTTTTTTTGTTTTTTTTTGGATCTTTCATCTTGGAGGTTGCTACTTGAGATTAACAGGTTGACCAGCACGGTGGCCTTTGAACATGAGGTGTACACCCTTACCACTTGGCCACCAGGTTTATCCTGCCTCTCTATATTAAAAGGTGTATGATTCATAGAACTGGTTAAGGCCTTGGTTTCTCTTGGCTCAATATGGGCCAACATTGTTGACCACACAAGCGTGCACAGTTGGTCAGTGTACAGTTAAGGCATTCAGGCTATTACCTCATTTTATAGAATTTTGTGCATTTTGCTGCAGCTTCTTAGTTTTTTGATTAAGTAAAGTGAAAACATGTCTATAATATGGTAAATAACACTCCAAATAACAAAACAAGGTTGGGAATCTTATTTACAATGCTGGAATGCTGGTGTTTTTTTTTTTTTTTTTTTTTTTGCCCCCCCCCCCCCCTTGGCTCTTACTTGCCCTTTTTTGTGGTTGCCATTAACTGGTCTTAAAGTACACAAAGCCCACGTGACTTCACAGAACACCTAAAAATGGATTTAAATTCATTAAACTGCAAAAGTCTGTAAATAAGATCAGGTGTAGAAAAAAAGGTTTGAAGAAACAAGGCTGAACTTTCCCAAAGTCAGACACCCAGAAGACCACATTAGAAATTAATGACATTTTCCAAGATAGTTTAAACCTGAATCATCATAATGAGCAATAAAACATGAAGCTGACTTTGTCTTCACTTTCATCTAAATCTCCACTCCTCCCTTCAGGGACACCAATAAAGCTGTTAGTTTGTAAATTTATGGTACCTTAAAGTAATGTGTTCACAGAAATCTTTGAATTTTGGTTACATTTTTGCTTCAAATAAGAATTTTTTTACCCCTCTTATAAAAGATATATTTAATTTTTCTATACAGACAACAGGGGGCATGAAAGAGTCACCATTTGAAAGGCTCCAATCACTGCAGATTTTTTCCTCTGTGCACTTGAACTGAACCTGTAGAAACGCCCCGAGGCCTGATGCTGTTTTCCTCTGACTCAGGCTTCACAGGAAAGACGATTGGTTTTTGTATGTGCTGCTTTGCCCATTTTGAGTCCTGTGCAAAATTCATTATTAATGTGTGGTAAAGTGCTTTTTTTGCCTTATACTGGAGACGTTTATGAGCACTCAGAGGAAGAAATACTATTTTTCTGACACAAATTGCTTTTGATAAATGGATTTTCTATTAATGAAACTTAACTGTGGGATAATTTTTGGACTGCTGTTCTAATGCAGTTCCACAAGGGAGCACTCTGACTCCAGTTCAAACTGAATGATGGTGTACTTTCCTTCAAAATATTTGGGGGGGAAGGAGCATCATCTGCTCCCTAATCCTCCTTTGTTCACATGGTGTACATAAAACACACAATCCCACTCCCTTCTCAGCATGTCCTCTCTTTACATTTGTAAAACAACCCATATCAGTAATTCCATTAACATTATTCATTATCTTTATTCAGAAATTGCACTCTAGTTTGGAAAGATTTCCATTTGAC
>VUQJ01008573.1:7139-20182 GCA_015108635.1 Andinoacara biseriatus | reverse complement strand
TACAATTATTTTTTTTAAAAAAACAAAAAAAAAAAAAAAAAATTAAAAAGTCCAAAAAAAAAAAAAGACAACATTAAAACAGGAGAAATTAGCATGAGGGAGGGAAGTGCTGGAAAAAAAGGAAACTCTTAGAAGTGAAACCAGAAGGAATGCTGTCAGAGTCACCTTGTAGGAACAGTAAGTGAATGTCCCACTGAGGGATGTTTGGTACAAGCCTGCTTAAAGAGGAGAGGAAAGGAGTTGGAGAAATAGACTACAGAGTGATGAAGGAGGAGGAGTACTTGGGACAGAGCTCTGACAGATTGTCATTAAGAAGGACAGCTGGCTTTTTCCATGGTGACTCTTATCATCTTTAATCCACACATCAGATACACACACATCCAAACTCACTCACATTTTAATTTTTCCTTTCTTCTTTCAGGTGCGCTGATCTCATTTCATTTGAGATCTTTGTTTCAAGAGAAACTTCAGCAAATACAAGTGACAGTGCAAACGCAGTGTATGCTAATTTAATAACACGCTCAGTCAAAATACACATAAAAAAGCAATTATTAAACTTCTTGGCGAATGTGAAAGGAAGAGAGATTTTTTATTCTACAGTGGAGTTTTTTTTTTTTGCCAGTTTTGTTTACAAGCTGCTGAAACAAGTCAAATTGGAAATTGTGAACAGTGTATTTAATTATAACAGCATCTGTGAAATGTTGCCATATTTATTGGACTTCAAAAAACACAGATTTGAACTACACAGCTAGCTGCAGGAGAAAGTTCAAAGCAATATACGTTAGATATAACAGGATGCAATCTGCCTCGTAGGCTGTTCATTGTGACTTTAATCTCCTGTAATACTGACATTCAGGTTTGACTTAACATGATACTCACCCATATTGTTTGCTGAAGGAGTTAATCTCTGTAATCATCCCTTCTCTCCTGAGCAACTGTGAAGCGGTACCCTCCTGGCTGAAGTTGCGTTCAGACAGAACTTGAATTTTAGATTCCAGACAGAAGCAAAGGCGCATCCATCGAAGAATATTTAAACTGAAGTACAAAATTTGGGATACTGACATGGCCAGGGAGGAATGATGGACTTTCCCATGAACATCCACACATTTGAGTATGTTGTATGTACAAGTATGTACAGATATGTGCACCCCATCAAAGAGGCAGACAAGCATGCATGAATTAAACACAATTTCACTGACAGATGAAAGTACTTAAAACAGTGAATAATTCAGTGTATGCACTTGGATATACCGTAGCTTTAATGGAGGGAGACAAAGCACATAAGAAGGAAAAACCAGGACGAAGAGGAAACATATGACAGAAAGAGGAGGGGGAGAAAGGAGATGCAAAAACATGAGGGAGTGGAATGAAAATGCATGACGGGGAAAGAATGGAAAGAAGAAAGTGGGAGAGTGATAGGGAAGCACTAGAGCAAATCAAAGTAAAATTAAGTGCATTTACATATTTAGATGAGCGCTTCTAGTCAGCCTGTCTAATTATTTCATCTCCATTTTTCATTTGCACGCTGTTCGATCCAAAAGCAGCAGGCCGTGAGGAAAGTGTCTCTCTCGCTTCCCCTCTCTCTCTCTCTCCCTTCACCGTTACTTTTATCAAACTCACTCTCAGCCCTCTCTCGCTCTCCCTCTGACTCGCCACCCCTTGTGGCCGCCTTTCGTTATCCGGGCCATTAACATACGCTTTTTGTCCATTCGCACTTGTTCTTCCTATCTCCCTCACGCCCCCTGCTCCCGCTGTCTCTCACCATGTTTTATGCATACGAGGATACTGCCCCACATGTGTCCGGAATTCTGTGTGTGTGCATAAAGGTTCACTGCTAATGCCCCTTCTACTACCATGTTTTATGCATTGCGTTGTGCACAACCCAATATTAAACCCTTCAAATGAACTATGTCAGGCACAGCCAAGCCACGTTAACCTTCTGTCACTGATTTTTCCCTCCTCTTTACACCTTTTTTTTCACACTTCATAATTCTTTCTTTCTCCTCTCACACACATTTCCTTCTCTCCCCCCTTGTCTTTCCCTCTCTTTGCCCCTCTGCTGCTCATCACTTTGTTTGCATTTCCTTTCTATCTACATTGCTTACCCTTGCTGCTATAAATGTTGCTCTCCTAAATCCATGCTCATCAGCACAGTCTTTTAGTGTGCTGCATGTTTGCGTGAGCGTGTGTACGCATGTGATAGTATCTTTGCTTTAAGGTCTGGAGTTGTGTTTGTGTTTATGTGAGCCTCTTTGCTAGTAGTGATTGTATTTAGGTAGAATTGCATGTGGCATCCAGTTTATGCACTTTGCTGCAAGTGTTTGCGTGTGTGTATGTGTAAGTTTGTACGGACATGCGTGCAAGTGCGTCTGCTGGCATAAAAGGTTGTTATGTGCTTTAGGTGTTAATTGGCTGCGGAGCTTCGTTAATATTCTCCTTGCGAGCCTGCTCGTCAGGAACAGAGCCGGCAAACTGATGAGTTTGTGATTTTCCTCCAGAGAGACGGAGAGAAAGAGGGAGAAAGAGAGAGAAAGGGGGAAAGAGTAAGAGTGACTCCGGTGCAAAGACCTGCTGTAAGGTCACAGTGAGAGAAGAGTAGAGCAAGAAAAGGATTGGAAAAATGTAACGGAGGAAGAGAAGGCCAGCGAGGAGGGGGAGAGACATACGAGCAACAGACACTGTGAGAGAGACAGAGAAAATGAAGGGATGGAAAGAGAAATGTGATAAAAAGCCACAAATGGTTCCATTGAGGCAGTGGGTGAAAGGAAAGATTATATCATGCAACAGAGAAATTATCCCTTTGTTAGGCGCTAGTGAATTGGCGGAATGGGGGCAAAGCAGTTGGCAGGGCACCCCCCCAGCGAGCTGGCCAATCGTTGCTCAATTCTAATCACATACAGTATGCCACGACAACACACAGCTAACCTGTATCAGCCCCTGTTTACAGCTCCACATGCACACTGAAATATACAAAGCCCCTGCAGAGCACACGAAAATGAAACATCATAAGCTGCAGCCTTGACAGGTTGATATGAACATCAGTAACACATCATGTGTATACCTGGAAAGTAAAGAGCAAGATAGTGAGCTGGTGCATACACATGCCATCACAGTGACAGCCATTTGTCACATATACATGTATCAGGGAACAAAGAAGAGTTCCAAACACATAACGCACAAATGTTAGCACATGCAGTGGGAACACAAAGAAAAGAGACTGACACATGCAATGCAGCAGAGAAACAGTGAGCAGGGAGTTGTACGCTGTCACTGGGAGGTACAATGCCACATGGATAATGAGTGTTACTTCCAGCAGGTAGCGGCATAGCATGTGACTCACAGCGACACTCGTTAGGAAGCTTAGAGAGTACATTTTCAACTTGGCAGGTAACACTGTTTGCATTTATCTTACTGAATGAGAGATAACTAAGCTTAGCAGTCTGTGGCGCCACAGTAGGGTTCCTCACATGGTCGTGCATAAACTATGCATGTAATGACTTGTTAAACTTATACTGTGTATCTTTTTTATTATTCCATATATAAAGATGGCAAGGGTCTGGAGCAGATTAAAGAGTCAGGCTTGTATTAAAAAGCTCCCAACATTGTTGGTCAACATAATTTACACTATTTTACATTATTGTGTTTATCCGAGCAAATGGGAAACCCTGCAGCTACCTTGATTCCTGCTGTATTTTTTTCTGACTGCTAATGTTACATACTTTGTCTGCACTAACAAGGACTATCGCCTCTTCTGGAGGCATTTTCTTACATGAACTGTATAATGCCAGGTTAACTACTTGCAAGTGTACCCCAGTTTTGTCTGTTCAAACTAAAGCTACTCTTTATTAAATGTCATTGTGATGGGCTTCCAGACAGTACTTTGTCTCAGGAGCTATAGCTCCTGGCATCCAGAGTCTTGTAAAATTCTGGGATGCTTTGTTACAGTGCAATGCTTTCTCCTAAAATGTATCATTTCATTTGATTATTGCTCTTCTAGTTATGTTTAATAGGAAAAGTAATTGCAGCTGAAATTATACTTACTGGCAGTCTTTCAAGTTGATGAAATCTGAATTTCTTTTATAGCTCTCTACAAGGAGGTTTTGCGCCAAAGAGTTCACCATTTTTGCCATACTCACTTCAGCAAACCTACTGCACACACTAACTATACTGCACCCTTGCTAAACCCAACTGAATATTTTTTTAGTAACGAGAATACATCTGAAATGGACAAAATCCCTCCAGTTACTTTCGTTTATCCTTTTCAGGGTCATGGGAAACCACAAAATAGTATTTAAATTGTATTTAGTTGTTCTGCAAAACTAATACAAAAGCAGATCCCCAAGGAGAAAGAATATAATGATACTGGATATTTTATGCATATAGTATAGGCCTGCATAATATAATGTAAATGTACTGTACTTAAAAAGGCATTATGTTACAAAAATTAAGTTCGCATGTATGATATGTAACTTTGCAAAATCAAATATGTGGCTTTCTTTCCTGTATGCACTGAGACACTGGCTAATGTTTTAAATCTAATCCATTCACTACATTGTGCCATTATTTTATAGACGCCCCGTGATAACTCACTTGAATCAGCAGTGAAAGATTTGGTTTTATCATTATTGTGAATGCTTGATGTCAGAGGTGTTTGCTAGCTTCTGTCCAAATCATTTAAGAGTATCCTAATGTGCCAGATCATTTGGTTCACAGAACCATCTTGGAATGCAGCCTTGAAAATTATCTGGAAAAGAACTGGCATTTAAAAAAAAAAAATTGCCTAACTATTAAGATCAACAAAATATAGCACTATGAAAAAGTAGAAGAGGAAAAAAACAAGCCACAGTTTTTGAAAACTGGAAGCAGTCATCGTAGCTAGGTATGTATTTAGCATGTCCTGTGTTTTGGGGGGTTTTTTCACATAAAAAGCACTTGCAGGCATTAATTTTCAGAAATCACTTGGTAGGTGATTAAGAAAACATTTTAACATTGTCCTGTGACACCTAAATCACACCATTAGTGGCAACCTTATTGGCCAGTAGTTCTGCCTGTCAGTCAAAACTTGCATTACTTGGACTACAGATGCATAGCTTGAAGCCTGGCAAGATTGATTTTCCAGCTACTTCACAATGTAAATTATAAAGGAAGATTCCCCAGAATTTATGGAGATAAATTGCTTTAAATTACCAAAGGCAGCACATTGTTACTAAAACACTTAGCTGCCTTCTTCCACTACAGTAGCACCAGTCATCAATAGCATTACCTATCTTCGTTTCTTGCAGTGTGACAGTTGAGAGTGTTTTGCTTTAAAATGTGCCGGGCTGGAAAAGAGTGAGCTAAAATTGTCCCTTTTAATGCACAGCTGATGCAGTGTAAATGCATAATGGGACTAGGAATAACAATAGGATGTCTATATATGTCTACCTCAGGCCTATTATGTCTTTCCCGCCACCCATAAAATCACTGAAAAGAGAGTGCAAGTACTGTTACTGATCATAAAGTGAGTTTAATCTCAGGGTTAACTATACATACACAAAACAGAAACCTAAGACAAAGCAGCATTTTACTTCTTTGTTTATTTTATTCCTGGCTCAGAATAGACCAATGTGTCAAATAGGAAATACTAGAATGGGCTACTACCTCTGTAACTGTGGTTAGAAACACCTAGTAAAACTGACTCCTAAGGAATACAACCTCTATAAATGCTTTTAAAAGTAGAGCACTTTATTCTTTGAGGTTGAAAATATCTACTAAAATGTACACTCTTTGCACGTAACCTATTTCCATGCAAACTATGTCATTTCAGACAGCCAGCGATTCAAATCCTTGTATCGGTTTTGCATTCTTATTAGCCTGTCGTTGTGTGAACAATATTGACTTGTATTTATTTGCCAGCCACCAATGGCTACAAACAGTGAAAATAAAGAAAATCAAAACTTTGTAATCCTAAATTGTGTAAAGAAAGGCTGATGGTGTCATTCGAAAGCCGCCCCAATGATCGGGCCATATTGATCCCTTTTCCCGGGAGTGTGAGGTGAGCTGGAAGTAGCCTGCGCCTCCAGAAAATATAGTCGCTGATAGTGTCAAATAGATTGAGGAGCTGTGACTTTTCTAATTAGAGTTCAGAGCAAACCCAGCTGGATTAGCTAGTGCATGGCTCTAGGGTAGCTATTAACACCAAGTCAACCAAACAAGAAATCAGAAAGATGAGAGCAGAAAGAGAGCAGAAGGCCAGGGAGAGCCTGATTGAGCTTGTCAGCCCTGATATGAATGTACTCAGAGTTGGCTTAAAAAAAAAAACATTTTTTTTTCTTTTTTAAATCAGAAACATGACCTACAATTTGGACTTTCTGATGATCTCCTTGTGAATGTTAGAGATGGCGTATAAAGCCTATTCATTTTGTAGCATCTTAAACAGCAGCTGCAAATTAAATCTAGCATTTTTATCTACACCGAATAAAACCCAGAGATTAGTGAATCAGGACATTTCAGATAAAAACTTTGTTACGATTTTCTGGTAGTGTAGGACTTTGTAGCAGAAACCATAAAACAAAATCTTTATAGAAAGAAAAGTCAAAAATGTCCTTAGAACTGGTTTCAGAATAAAGAAACTTAACATATGAATTCACACGCCACCGTTATTGTAACGCCACTGTTATTTTATAGGACTACGTCCCTTCCTTCACATTTTGTCAGCTAATAAACACATGTACAAATGCCCCATCTCTCCGCAGACATCACCACCTCCTGCTTAGGAGCACACATACACACATATGTTCCAAACCCACTTGCCTCAACCTCAAGGGAGACATAAGAAATAAATTCGACACTTCCGCTTACCCAAGAAGCGCCTTAAGGACAAAGAGAAATTTAATCTTGGATAAGCCTCCCGATAGAATCTCTGCATTAGCCCTCTGCTGCTGGTTCACAGCTATCCCATCAACCCTTACCTCCCACACCTTGGCACAATTCCCCTGCATCTCTCCTCCTCTACACTGATTTTTTTTTTTATTTCCTCTTTTTCTCTCCCTCCTTTTTTCCCAACTGTCTCACCTCTTCTTTTCACTTACCCGCTCCCCTGCTTTGTCATTAAATTCACTGTTTTCTTCACCTCACTACTAATCTTTCCCCTTTTACGTCGCTCTTGTCTCCTCACAACTTGTCCATCTCATGCCTTGACAGTCTCTTCCCATTCTTCCAGTGAGCCACCATCTATTCCCAGGTGTGGTACGTACTGTGTATATATCTATATTTCTGTTCCTCTCCCTTGTCAGAGAGCTTTAATACCATTGGTATTAAATGCTGGCACGACCTCCTTGGCATACTTAAGCAGGCAGGGATCCTTGTAAGGCTGTTTGAGTGCTTAATATTTTCAGCACGCTGCTGACTTAAGCCCCTTAAGTGCTTTGGCAACACTTATTCCACGGTGGCACCAATGAAGCCCATTAAAAATTTGATTTGGATGAGAGAGAGAGGGAAAAAGCAAAAAAAAGAGGAAGGGGGGATAGGGGACACAATTTGCCATTACTTCCGTTCCTTCCGCGCACACTGCGACAAAAACAAATACACCCATCAGGGGGTTGCCCACACAGGGACTTTGCAGACTAACAAATACATACATACTCACCAGTTCTGGGTATGATTTGCAGTGTGTTCTTTTTGTGTGTAATTATGTCCTTAGTTAAACTATAAAGTACATTGCGATGACCCTATTTTGTTAAAAGCACTTGATAAATAAATTTGACTTTATTTGACTTGATGATAGGGAACAGCATGTTTCAAATTAAATGCATAAAGATGTTTGTAAATACAGCTTGTGGCAGATTAGAACTGATAGTTTATGATTAGTTGATTAAGAACACGTAGAGGTGCTATTATAAAAGCAAAGCTGTGTTGCCTTTCACGTTTTACAGGACAATGAAAGTCAAAGACGCAGAGTCTGCTGTCGTTAGCTTCCACTATTGGCTTTGTATTGCAGGTTTTATTGCCAATAGCAGTAATGTTAGTACATGGGCTTGAACAAAGGAATTTCATTATGCACAATGTGGTGAAACAAAATTTACTGTCAGGTTGGTCTAGCTGTTAGCAATGATTTCGGTTTCATCAGTATAAAAATATGGAGCTGATACCTTTTGATGGGACAAGCTCACATCAGCATAACTCATATATAGTCATCGTCATGTTCGTTTTTCCTTTATCCACATCCAGTTTGAATTAAAAAGACAAAAACACTTCTTGTCAGCAGACAGCCATGTGCATCCCTGCAGCCATAAAAACTCCCATTTAACATAAAGAGGCACTATGATGCCTCTGTTCGTGGCTGCATGGATAAATTAATGGGTAGTAGATAGTGAAAGGGCTAAACAGTCAGCCAAATGTACACTCTTCTTCAGTCAACACTGAACAGTCAAGCACAGTTCACACACGCACACACACTGCCACTGTTTGTTGACCTGAAAGGCATCCATTGTCGCTGCTTCCATCCACACACAGACATCTCTAACCTTCACAAAATAGTATGCCAAATATGCAGACACTGATCCCACACTGACACACACACACACATTCTAAGCAAGGGGAGGGAGGCCAGGCTTAAATAAGCAAGTGAAAGACAGAAAACAGGCAGATGGATTTGATCAGCAGTGATAGCACATTGGGATTATGACAGTTTTCATAGATCAGCAGGAACGAAGCAAAGCGAGGACAACTTGTGGGAACTAACTAGCTTCTGCGGACGGAAGGACTAAAAGAAGAGGAGCGAGAACGGGCACTAGAATGGATAAGCTAAACACAATTTGAGATCAGTTTTAACAAGTGAATAGGCTTTGTTTCCATCAGAGTGCTGCCAGGCCTCAGACCTGCCAGACCCAAACTGCTGGTGTACACCAACACAGAGTAATTTTCTCAGCATCAGCCAGTTGACCAATGAAGTCAGCACTGTAGGGAAGATTGGCGATGATCCTCTTTTAGCTTTGCCAGGAGTGTCAGAGCTATCGCCGTTAGAGCTCATTGTGTTTGCAATAGCACAGAGAGCGAGAGAGAAAGCAGACAGTGTGTAGTAATCTAAGGATGACACCCGCACTTTATTCCATCAGATAGTGCTCAGTGAGGTGTGCGGTGCAGCTTGCTACGCTTTGTCTCTACACTACAAACACACATTAAGCACCTACACATACAAGCACACCAGACTTAGACACTTGCACAGACCAACAAGGCATCAGGTCCTGACAATCAGCGAAACTGTGTCTGGACCTTGAACACAGCAGGGTTTGAGATCAGTGTGTTTGAGCGAGAGTGTATCTGGAGTGCACCCAGGCGCTGACTGCAGCCAGTGGAACAACTTAAAAAGGAAGAGTTACGCAGGCCAGTGCTGCATGATTATATTGTCCGATAGCCTGTGATTATTCTGAGAACTCTAAAATTACCATGTAAACTCGCTGTCCATTTGCGGAAGAGTGTATACATGATAGCGCATCTGCAAAGTTCTAGCATTCAAGCGAATAATGGTAGATGTCTTGTGAGGATCATGTGCAAGTCTCTGGGCTAATACAGCAGACCAAAATATGTAGTATCTGAAACTAAAGTATCTTACTGTGGTTTGCTCAATGCTTTGCAAGTTCATTCTTCTACACAGGGCAAGGACTTTCACTCTGTCTTTTCAGAGCTGCACTCGAGCTCAATGGATTTTATTTAACCTTGGCTATCTCTAGATGAGTTGCAGTAAGATAGTGTCTCAGTCTCTCAAGAGGTCTGGCTGGTTTGGTATTAGCTCTAAGGAACATTGACTTCTGCCTACTGATTTGTTGGGTGAGAAGCACTGAAAACCTTGTCTGACTCATTAAAATACAATCTGTCTGAGGATGAACATTGTTGCCCTAGATTTTTCTGTCCTTAAGGGCATAACGATGTAGATAGTTCTATTTTGAAAGTTGTAATATTGTCAACACCAGTAGTGAAAATCAGACTTGTTTTGGATGTTTCCCGTGCTTTATTTGAATCAAATATTGTAATATTGATGGTCTCTTTACCCTGGATCAGTGTGGTCTGACCTACAGGAGACAGGTAGCCTATTTGTTGTTGTGGTTAACTGTGTGGCTGATTGTTATGGCTCGTTTTTCTCAGAACTTACTATACGCTCAAAGTGTGACACTGAAATATCCAGTTGAAGAAGTAATTAACCTGTACCCCATTCAGTTAATTGCATAGCTGCCATTACTGCATACCCTTGTTGGTATAGAAGGTCTGTTTGGTACTGTTTGGTATCCTTTTTCCAAATTTATTGAGCAGAGAATCTTGGTCTTCTGTCACAGGAGAGTTAGAGTTACAGTAAAAAAAAAAAAAAAAAGAGAGAAGGAAATTATGTGCTATGCTATGATAGGCAAAATGATATTTTGTTTAGATTGAACTGAGCATCTACAGAGTTTTGGAGTAGCAAATCTTCCACAGTAGACGGAATTAAGACGATACATATTGTAAATTCTGTCTAAGCAACACGGGGAGCTATAGTCAACAAATGAACTTTGTTGCTCTAAGCTCATCACTGTGTGCATTGTGATATAATGTCTAAATCGCTAGCTCTATAATTGGCCTGAGCTCTGGCAAAACATTTGTGTGTTGCGTGTAAATGGTTGCTAGAAGTCAGTTCTGTACAGCCTTGTTGCTAAAGCAGTTTCTTTGCACATAGTTGACATAGTATAGCACAATTTGTCCTTGTACAACAACAGTTAGCATGTGCATTAGTCGGCAGCAATATTTTTGAGAACAAATCCGAGTGCATATATATATATGTGTGTGTGTGTGTGTGTGTGTTTGTGGACTGGTTTGTCAGTAGCAGTGCAGGCAGGGTCACAGAGGAGCCATTGATCAAACAGTCAGAGCCGCACACGCATACACTTTTAGACATACAAACACAAGTTTTCAATACACAATGAGGCTTGTCCGAAGCTCTGTCCTCTGCCACCTCCTTCCTGCCCCTTACTCTCTTGCCCTGCACAGCCTAGCTCTGGTCCTGCTCTGCATAACTCGTAAGTCCTGCACTCATTCACATGTACATACACTCACATACTGTTTAAATTAAATGTGCTCTATTGCTTCTACCACTACTCACTAAGTAAGTCAAGGAAACAAGCACTTAATTTTCACTTGAAAAAACTGTTATTATAGCCAGTATATGTCAGTCTAGTTTAAATTAAAAGCAAACTCCCTGCAGAGGATTCTCTAAATGATGTATTTGAGGTTTTTGTCATATAAAAGGAGCTAAGAGTGTTGCAGAAAAATATGCAGAGCTGAAGACATGACCAAGGGAGAGTAACAGACAATGGAAACTTCTAATGAATTTTTTCAAATAGCGGTAATTACACTGATCAGCAACCTTGCAACTATATTGTGTAGGTCCCCGCTGTGCTGCTAGCAACTGTGACCTTCTGGTGCATGGAGAAGGTGTCATGTGGGTGTTACTCATGTGGGTGTTACTTTGCATTGGATCCTTTGGCACTTGTGGGTCACTGTTTCTCAGTGCTATTACTGTTGTTGCTAATCAGTGTAATTTAAGTTTGGCAATTACATGTAAGCTTAAAGAGAAAGAATATGAAGACAAGCATGTATACCCATGAGGTGAAGGGATTGGGGAATAACTTGAGGAATTAAGGAAACCAAATGAAATGTAGAGGTGGAAAGAGAGTGGTTCCAGAACCTAATATGAGAACTTTAGACCCCAAGAGTATGAGAGAATGCTGCAAGAGTGAAGTGCAACAGACAAAAATTGAGAGAGAGCCAGGCGGAGACAAGGAAAACACGATTTGGCCAGACAGAAACTTGTACTGTATGTGAGGGAGGCAGGGAGCCGCAGAGGCAGAAAAAGTGAAATAGGAAGACAGAGATGGAGAACAGTGCAGTCTGTGTGCATACAGAAGAAAGACAGAGATGGAGGGGATGGTACAGAGATGAAACAAGAGACAAGACCTCAAAAAGAGTTGCATGAGATCGAGATTTGAAGCCAAGAGATGATTGATTGAGCACAAACCAGAGATGGTGAGAAGAGTACTACATGAAGTGGAATGAGATCAGTAGCAGAGTTGCTGCTGTGCTATTAATACCTCCTGTCATTATTATTATTATTATGCATTTAATGTAGGGGAGATGTCATTTCCCTGCTACTCACTGGTAAACAATCATTGCTGTGCACAATATCTTTTTTTTTGCCTTCATGCAGTTGTAGTAGTGGAACTTATAGATCTTTTATGGAAAGGGGGATATTGGGTTGGGGTAACAAGTGGGGAGTAATCTATATAGAGAATGGGTTTGTGTGTTGGCAGTCAGCTTTTGGCAGTCAGGGTTTGGATTTCAAGCCAGCAGAGCAGTTTTGAGTCGAGCCTTGAATGAGCATTCACATATACTCTCTTGTATGTGCCATTTCAAAGGCGTACACACACACACACACACACACACACGTGATTTTAAACACACGCATGTATCAGTACATTTTATTTCCAGTGCATACACATCCATCAGTTTCACGCGTATGATGTGCACAGTGTATGCACACCAAAGGGAAAGCAGCCATGTGGTGGATTTTGAAGGGGTGTTAAAACCAGCGCTTTTGGCTGTGGTGAATCTCCAGTGTGGTTGCCGTTGTGTAATAGCCTTGTAAATTTCCTTTAAGCTGCTGTTGGAGTGTGTGTGGTAGACCATTGTTGCAGGCTTGTTGGGGCTGTGACAGACCCGGGTCCATAAAACGCTGCAGAGTGGATAGAACTAACCAGCTTTGGCTGTCAGAAAATGTGGGGAATGGGAAGAGAAAGAAAAGAGTGAAAGAGATGGTAATTTGTGAAGCATAAGAAGAGGTGAATAAGAGAGCAAAAAGAGTAATGAGATGGGTGGACAAGAGGAGCAGAGAGCGCTCAGACAGATGCAATGCAGTGGGAGAGGAATGAAGAAGGTATGGGGCAAGACCGGGATGAGGTGATTGAAATACGCCAAAGGGCTGGAGAGACATAAAGATGCAAAGGTCAAGATGAGAAATGCTTGGAAAGGTGGGAAGGAGG
>VUQJ01008562.1:1311-11770 GCA_015108635.1 Andinoacara biseriatus | reverse complement strand
CTTAACTGTACCTATTCTGTCCTAAAAAAAAAAAAAATCATGAACAAAATTGTTGCCAAAGGGAAGTCCTGGTGAAGTCCAACATCCACTGTGAATGAGTCTAATTTCTTGCCCAGTGCCCCAAAGTCCCAAAGCATACCCCACAGGACCCACAGGATGCCTTCTTCAAGTCCATAAAACACATGTAGAGTTGTTGGGCAAACTTCCACGTACCCTCATGCTCAAGAAAATGCTCCACTGCCAGGATGGAAATCACATTGTTCCTCCTGAATCTGAGGTTTGACTAACACGGACTCTCCAGTACCCTACACCTCTACAAAGGAGGCTGGAGCTGAGAGTGCTTTTTCTATAGAATTCTATACAACCAGAAGAGTTCCATTCATCTTTTACAGTATCTATGGTGGGGGCCATCATCTGGTCCAACCCCTGCATGTTTTTCTCAGGCACCACCCTCACCTAAATTTTTCCTGTAGTTAGAATGAGGCTGACATGGCCTAGAAAGGACGACCTTGAATAATGTCCAGACCTGATTCACCGCAGCATTACAAGAGATCATCTGTAAAAACACCTATACAAATTATGGGTACAGGTGTTTCTTGGAATATCAGTTCTGACTTTGCCAGATAAATAGTTAAAAGGAGTGTTGCTTCATCTAGTAAGATAGAGCATCAAGATAATTTTTTTGCAGGCTGATAGAGATAGGCTCCAACAGAATTTGCATGACGTAGCATGAACATTAAATTAAAGGTCTTTTAATTCTAACAGACTACCTTATCAGTCTGCTCTGCGTGGGATTTAAAACAGACGCTGATCTTATACAGATGCAGAGAGAACCACATGTCCACATTAAGCAGTTTCACTGATCAAGCTGATATGAGCTATGAAAACCGAGCTGGAACTTATCCCCTCCTAGAGCTGCGGCTGCAACCTGTCAGCAAGTATACTTAGTCAGTCTGCTCTTGTTATCATTAAAACTATCAATTTATGCTGCCGCTTTCATGATCTGAAGAAAGTAACAAGTAATGATCAGACAGCATATAATTTGTTGGGATGTGGATGTTTTTGAAACAGATGATTTTAATTTATTTTATTTTATTTTTTTACATATCTTTGGTTTTCAAGGCAAAAACTTTTGTGCTGGGACCATCTCTGCTATGAGAAGAATGAACAGGAAGAAATGGAAGGAGAAGAGCAGAGGAGTGACTGATTGCAGGGCATCCAACCAAATGGGAACCAGAGACTGCGAGTTGTCAGCGCTGCTATAGATTTATACTTTACCTGCTACCCCGAGATCTGCCACACATACACCTGGTCAGAACAGAACAAAAGAGGGGGGAGAGAGATGCGAAAAAGTATGTGAACCGAGTCATAGGTCAAACGGTGTGATAGGATTAGTAATAGATGCCTACAAAGATGAGTAAGAGATGGAGAACCCGGAGAATGGGAGGGCTGGCTCTGAGGCAAAAACAGCAACTTCAGCTGGGTCTTATTTAGATCAACCTTTTGTACTCTGGAGCCCTGTGCGCCCGCCTGTGCATCTGCCCTCCGCATGTTGGACTGCACTGGGTGGGCTGCCCTGTCTCACTTTTTCTGCCCTATGCTCACACTGCCCTATTTCTTTCTCCAAAATGTTAAAGCTGCAATAGTCTTTTCAAGGAGGGTATTTATTTAATAATGTCTGATTTAAAGATTACCTTATTCGGTTAAGGCTGACTCCCAAATGAATTTTATCTTGAAATAAAAACAGAGTGTGGAAAAAAAAGTAATATAAAGACTTTGGCCATTAAGAGGAAGACATTAAGGTTATAGGATCTTGGGACTCATCCTGAACATCAGGAGGATGCAAGTTATGTAGCAACTGCAACAAGCTCAGTTTCCCATTTGCAACTTAGTTACCTTCACAGCTCACATTTAAAAAGTTATACTGAGTCACTGGGGGAGAACTTGGCAAAAAAAAAAGTGAGTGAGTGAGTGAGAGGCAAATATTTAATTTATTATTTATAAAGCAACACTTTCCATTTGGATTGCCTACCTAAAGAAGATCCACCAGATCTTTTGAACACCACACAAACATGTTCATCTACTTCGTTTTGGATTGGGTCTCTAGACACCCTTTACTATCATTGTACTCTGTGAAGCACAGTAAATGCCAGAGTGTGCCATTGATCATAAATATATAAATATTGCTGTGGCCATGCTTAATATAAACAATGTATTCTGCTGCTTTTATGTTGTTTCCTAATGCCATTTGTCAGTGGGCACATCACACCCCTCCAGGTTGAAGACTTAAAGCTCTGGTCTGATTAATGTGGTTTGTCCCACCAAAGGCAGCTTGTGGACAGCATTATATGAAACCACCAAGTATAACTGACAGACACAGATGACAGAACATGCCCAGTCCACCAGTTAACAGACTGCGGAGCTGCTAACTGATACATGGACTCAAGTCTGGTCTGAATTAGATCCCCTCATTCCTTCTCCAGACCACATACCCTGATTTAACCCTAACACCTGTATATATCACAAATCACAATCCCAAGATTGGTGGCTTTTTATTGTCCTGTTGGTCAGCTTGTCTCTGCTCTTTATCTCGTCTGCACTCTCTTTTATTCGTTAAGTTTCTTTTTAAGGAGGAGATGCAAATAGTCATATCCCACCTGCACAGAGTTAACTCACAAAACCTCATAGGCAAGACCTTCTGAACACAGTTGTAAAATCTTTATGGATATGTTGAATGAATTTACCATAAAACCCACTTAAAGGCCACATCATGAAAGTGAATCTACGATGCTTCTCCTCATTTTATTTCAAATGTAAGTACTGTTATAAGGTTTCAGAATTCATCACGGTAACCGCATTAGTGAAGGTTACAAATGATCTTCTTATTGCCTCTGACAGTGGACTCATCTTGGCACTTGTTCTGTTAAACTTCAGTACAGCATTTGATACTGTTAATATTTTATTACATGGATTAGAGCATGCCGTTGGTCTTAAAGGTACTGCACTGCAGTGGTCTGAATCATATGTATCTAATAATCTACCAGAGTCCAATTTGTTCTTGTAAATGTGGAGTCTTCTTCACACACTAGGGATAATTATGGAGTTCCACAGGGTTCTGTGCTGGTACTAATTCTATTTACATATGCTTCCCTCAGGCAGTATTATTAGAAGGCATAGTATAAATTTTTATTGCTATGCAGATGATACCCAGCTTTATCTATCCACGAAGCCAGATGACATTCAATTGCTGGAATGTCTTAAAGACACAAAGACCTGGATAACCTCTAATTTCCTGCCTCTAAATTCAGGTAAAAATTAGGTTATTGTACTCGGCCCTACAAATCTTAGAAATATGATGTCTAACTAAATACATATTATGAATGGCATTACCTTTAACACTGTGAGGAATCTTGGAGTCATTTTTGACCAAGATATGTCCTTCAATGCACACATCAAACAAATGACTGCTTTCTTGGATTTGCATAAAATCTCTGAAAATGGAAACATCCTGTCTCAGCTTCATGCTGAAAAACTAGTTCATGCATTTATTACTTCTAGGCTGGACTATTGTAACTCGTTATTATGGGGTTGTCTTAAAAGTTCCCTGAAAAATCTTCAGTTGATCCAAAATGCTGCAGTCAGAGTGCTGACAGGAACTGGTAAGGACTATCGGCTTCTCTTCATTAGCTCCCTGTTAAATCCAGAATTAATTTAAAATCCTTCTTCTCATATACAAGTTCTTGTATAATCAGGCCCCATCTTAGCTTAAAGGCCTCATACCACTATATCACCCAAATAGAACACTAACTCTCAGACTGCTTGCTTACTTGTGGTTCCTAGGGTATTTAAGAGTAGAATGGAAATAATAATAATAATAATAATAATAATAATAATAATAATAATAATAATAATAATAATAATAATAATAATTTTAAAAAAAGAGTAGAATGGGAGGCAGAGCTTTGAGCTTTCAGGACCCTCTTCTGTGGAACCAGCTCCCACTTTGGACTTGGGAGACAGACACGCTCTCTACTTTTAAGATAAGTCTTAAAACTTTCCTTTTTGATAAAGCTTATAGTTAGGCCTGGCTCAGGTGACCCTGAACCCTCCCCTAATTACACTGCAATAGGCTTAGGCTGCTGAGGGCTTCCCATGATGCGCTAAGTGTTTCTTCTTCACTCACCTATTATATTATTGTTGGGTCTTTACCTTAGAATATATTGTGTCTTGAGGTGACTGTTGTGATTTGCAATTTTGTGAATTGAATTGAATTGAATTGAATTGAATTGAATTGAATTGAATTGAACTGAACTGAAAATTGATGAATGCTCATCTTAATCATAGCTTAAGTTTCAAACAGAGACCTACAGCAAATAAAGAAACTTTCTTTCTACACTGCGCTCTATATGATGTCACTGAGAGTGGATATCACTAACATTTCATCTAAGCCACACCGCTCTGACTGTGAGCACAACTGCCACATCCACCTGCTGTTTAAACCTTCTGTTTGTGAGGGGCAGCACCAGGGCCCACTTTAAGACAAATAGTGATAACTTTGAACCTTGAATCATCCAAAGCTACTCTAATCTCTAATATAGCTCAAGAATTTAAAAAAAATTGTCTGGAAAGGTGGATAAAGGTATCTTTTACAGACTGTTTCCACTGATTGCTCTGACTACGTGATGTTTTTATCTACAGGCAATGGTGGACATATCGTGAATAAGAACTGTGGCAAGACAGCAGCAGGTGGCAGGTGTGTGTGTGTTTGTGTGTGGTCAGATATGGTAGTCAGTGGTGGTGGGCTACGAGGCCTTACTGGCTTTATTTTAGATGGTACTGAAAGGCCACAGTGTCTGCCAGACATTATGAAGGTATAACTGTTTGAGAAGAAGTGTATCCAGATGTGTGCTGGTGTGCATGCTAATGGCCCTTAGTGACTCTCTTTGATTAGCAAACACCACACACACACACACACACACACACACGCACACACACACACACACACACACACACACAGCTCAGCAAACAAACACATGAAAGTACTGTCAAAAGAATCTCCTCAGGCCCCCTCACAGGAAGACCCCATTATAGATTGTGCAAAAAAAAAAAGGTCCCCCATCTGCCCTGTGGCTCCCGATAAGCATCTTCTCCCCTCAGTGGGTTTGTGCTCAAGCTGCAAGCTGGGCAGCTTCAAGTCTATAACTGCTCTCCTTCCCCCCACCCAAGGGAAACACTATAATGGAGTTAAGGAACCTCTTTACGCTCCAGATAAAGCTAATTTACCCATACTTAATGCCAGATTCCCCATGTTGCTTGTGGGCACATATACATTAGCATGTTGTGTTTTAAATGTGTTTAGTAATGGCAGCACGGTGGCACACTTTGTGTGCTTGTGCATATGTGGCAGGGAGCAGATTAATTAATTTCTCCTGGCGAAAAAGGATGGCAGAAGAGAAAATTCTGCGCATTCAAACCAAAGTGCTCACAAGAGGATAAAGTGTAAGTTGACTCGTCATACAGGAAGACACACTTAAATAATACAGACAGGCTGATTCCTACTGGAAGGCTGTCAGAAACGAAACACTGGTGGTATCAGTCAATTGTTCAGCCATAAAAAAACATGACTAGATCATACACTTCTTTACAGCAATTCATGACAGTGTTAAAATTAGTAGTAAGTAGTAAAGCTAACATTTTCAGATGAACATGACTTTAATGAGCAGCCTCACTGCATCTGCCACACGAGCAATACATGGGAATTTAGCTGAGAGCCTGTCTTTTCCCTTGCAGTTGAAGCAATCTCATCATGACATTATAATGTAGATAGATGGCTCTGACCTGGCAGACTATGCTCCATAACTGCTAATGGAAGAGAAAAGCAATATTTTATTTCTTGTGCAATTCTGCTGGCAGTCAGTCTGAATTACAAGGCCGTGGACCAAGAATGCCTGTGCTTTGTATTGATCTGTCTCAAAGCAGCACATCTAAGAGTGAGAGAAACAGTGTCCCAAATGTACATCATTTTACTAGTAAAACAATGACTTTCACCCTTTCACTGTCTCTCTTGAACCTATAGTTTAAATGGCTGTAATCACCCATAGGATCAGCCTTGATCTCCACTTGACCTGGAAACCTGAATAAATCACAGTCCTCTGACTGGCACCACATTTTTACACCATACTCTTTTCCCAGTGGCCTTTTCGGCCTGTGGTAATACGTTTGTGACTTTTGCACACAGTATATGTGGACGAGTCTCAAGATTTCATTTGGTTAATCTAGATTTTCCCGTCTGTGGACAAGTGTGGGAACCGCTTGACATAAGGTTCTGTCTTTGCACTGAGTTATGTAACATTGTCAGTGTTTCTCAAAAAACTAGCAAAAAAACACTCATTATATTGATGGCAGTATGTGCAGCAGTCCCTCTCCCTATGAGGTATAAACACTCTGTCGTGTGGCCTGATCTGTTTATGAGTTAGCCTCTGGATAGCCAGGGTCGCAGGGGTTATATGTGTGTGTGTGTGTGTGTGTGCGTGTGTGTAAGTGTCTGAGAGTGTTGGGGAATGTGTAAGGAAAAAAACAAGCACAAGCAGAATGCTACACAAGCTCAGTGCTTAGTGTTTATGACTGGGAAATTAAGTTTATCACCTTCTCTCTCTTAGACACTGAACAATGTTGGTGGGGTTTGTATAGCTTTCTTGCAATTGTTTCTTCTGTTTTTCTCTCCAAATATAAAAGCTGGAGACAATCCTAATGCAGCTCATAGAAAATCACCTTCCACTGGCTTCACCCAGTTATAATTAGTTTCACAGTCTATATTGTAGCTGCATAAATATCTATCCTCTGTTTCATTTGTTCAATTTTTCTTTTATCTCTTCTTTTCTGGCAAAATTTATCTTTTGTGTTCACCTGTCATAGTCCACCTTTTCCCTGAATGACGCATGTTGAACCCCTCAGAGAGGTGAGCCGAAATCGTACCAGCCCTCCTGGCAGCGCTCAGCTCTGGCTCCCGATGTTGCAGCTGTTCCCTGGACCCAACTCCAAGCAGGTTTTACCGCCCTTCTAGGGAACGTCGAGCGGTCTGGGATACGTGTTTCTGAACTTACCCACAGGGATGTTTCACAAGAGGCCAGCTGGGAAGTCAGTGGGAGCCAATAGGAAGGTGAGGGGGTTGAAGGAGAGGGTCGGTAGCAGAATCCAAAGAAACTGAAGAGAAAGAACTGGAATGGGTAACGCATGGAGAAAGATGAAAGAGGTTCTGGTTTGTGTGTGAGAAAACCAGAACGATGGAGAGTTAGAGAAAGAGGTGGTGAATGCAGACGCACTCTTGATTTTGTTGTCATAAATGTATAATGACAGCTTCTTCTTTTTTAAAGATTTTTAAGTCTTTTTACAAACATGCAATAGTCAGATTTTGTAAAAAAAAACAAAAACAAAAAAAACTCAGCACAACAATCCAGCTCAAATCCAGAATGCAACCACATTCTTTCATAGGCATCCCCTCTCCTCTCTGGGAAGGTGACATGGTGCTGCCTCTCAGTTAGAAGGTCCTGGGTTTGAAGCCACCTGCTGGCTGGGACCCTTCTGTGTGGAGCTTGGATGGGCACCAGCTCAACCACAACCTTGAACTGGATAAGCAGAAGAAAATGGATGGATGGACGTCATCTCAACTTTACTAGGAGAACACCAAAGTAAACCAATGATAAAACTAAGTATCCAAATAACTAATAAAAGTATGTTTTATTTGCATTTTTATTTGACATAAACAAAACAGTGGCACTCAAACCTTTTCTGGCATGTCCCACCTAAGAAGCTGAAGACAAAGTTTGCACCCAACACTCGATGTTTATCAATAATTAACCATAAAAAAAAAAATAGGATCCAAGCTGAATTTTACTTAAACATCAGCACAATAGGGTCAGAAAACAATTGCTTTTTTCCCCTAAATGAATTATATTCATTACCTTATTTTCACTTTATATTTTTCACCTGTTTTCTTCGGGAACCACAGAGCTAGAATCACGAATACAAAAAAGGCTCCCACAGAAATGAATCAGAAATCCTGGACTACTTTAATAGGCTGCAAGTTTTTTGTTTTTTTTTTGTTTTTTTTGCCATGTTTGCAAAAAGAATATGCTGTAGCTACAGATGTATTCTGCTTACAAGTTCTCATTAATGATGAGCCTAGGAAAGAATCTCTTTGCCTGCCCAATCCATCCTTGGCAGTCTCTTGCAGACCGCCAAGTGAAAAAAATAATGAATTTATAGATTTAAAGAATGTTAAATAGTGGAAAGAAAAAGTGATTCTACCCCGACGTGATATTAACACTGAAATTTCCCATTGTCCTTGACATGCAATGTGCCATGTGATCATTGCATCTTTTTTTTATTGCATTGCAAAAACATATGATGCATTCACTTTTGCGCTGTTTAACAGTCTGTCTTTCAAGTAAGAGTCAAAACGTTAAATTTTCTGTTATTATGCATGTCTGTTCCCCACATTTCTCAATATACACAAAGTCAAAACTGTCACGTTTCACCATCACTCTTGCCTTTAAAGTAAATAAATGCCATAAGCAAAATAAATGGTCTTAGTTTGCCCCTCATTCAACCCAGTAAAGCATTTTTTTCTTTTCTCTGCATCCACATCTGACTCTGAGTGCATGTGGACATGGACTCAGGGTTTACGCACGTTTCAAAAACATCGCACTGCAAGAAACTTGAAGCCAAAAGACATCCATCAGCTGGTGAATGAACTGCACGTGGTTCTTCACTGTGGACTATACTGTACCTGTCCCTGTAATGTCATATTGCTGGTGAGAGAGAGACCCCTACTGAAAAGTTACATCTTTACAATTTTTCAAATGTTCTCAGTTGCCTTGGTGTAATTCTCAAATTAGGAATGGGGTCCACGCATTGTCAAATATCACAACTGGGTTTTTCACTTCACTTTTCTTTTTTTTATCATCATTTTTTTTATGACTTTGTCAATCAGTTTGCTTTCTATTTATCCCATACTGAGTAGCCAATCAGATCAAATCATGAATTAGTGTTGTGAAGCATGTTTATAGAGCTTGAGCTTAACAGAGCATGTAGTGCAGAGAGTCCAGTGCATCACATTCAGTAATGTGGGACACGACTTACACAGTGTCAACGAAACTAATTGTTCATTTACCAATAAATAAATAAATATTTTGAATAATTTATAGGTTTTTGCATGACTGTAGTGTTTTGGTGCATGCATAGGCTGTTTTGTGTCTTCAGAGATAAAAAACTTCAAAAATGTGCCAGACATAAATTGCTGTGAAAAAGTTTTTGGCCGTACATGATTTTTTTTTTTCCTTTTTCTGTTGTGATAACTGACTTATTGCCAGTTATCACAAATGCTTTATGGCAGTGTTTGCTGCCAAAGGTGGCACCACCAGTTATTAGGTTTAGGAGGCAATTACTTCTTCACATGGGTCCAGGTAAGTTTGGATAACTTTTTTTTTCCCCCTCAATAAATTAAACCATCATTTAAAAACTGCATTTTGTAATTACTCTGGTTATCTTTGTCTAATATTAAAGTGTATTTGATGTGAAAAAAACCCTTTTTTTCCCCCTGTACTGTATTTCAGATACATCTACATAAAAAATTTACCTCAGCTATAGGAGAAATTTAATGGGCTTATTATAAGACTGACCTGAGCCTGCATTTCATGCTGTAAAGTGTTGAATAATCTGAAGTGTATAACCAGTAAATATATTTGCATTCAACGTGTTATAAGAGCTCTTTCATAAAGCCCAATTTGAGGCAATCAGAAGTTTGGATTTACTTTCTAGACTGCTCACGTTCATAAGCTGAGAAAATGCAGCTGTGGTTAATCATTCCTACACTGATCTGTTCTCACTGAACTGAATTAAAGCAAAAGTCTTGCGTTGTTATTATCTATCTTATCTTCATGAAACCTTTCAGAAACACCTTTACACATGCGACATCCTCAGCTCTGTATCTCTAATAATAAACTCTGTATGGTTCTTCTCATCCAGAGGAGCAATGTCATTGTTGCATAAAGTTTACTACAACATCATCAAGGTCCAAACAAGCCCCCGTATAAAAGAGAGGATCTGAACGCTGTCTCCCTCTCTGTCACGGTCAGCCTCACACAGAACATGTTGGCCCATAAATTGCCCATAGGTATGAATGTGAGTGTGAATGGTTGTCTGTCTATGTGTGTTGGCCCTGCGACAGGTTGGCGACCTGTCCAAGGTGTACCCTGCCTCTCGCCCTATGTCAGCTGGGATAGGCTCCAGCCCCCCCCCCGCGACCCTGAAAAGGATTAAGTGGAAGTGAATGTATGGATTTTTCTTTTATTTTGAGTTTTTCAAATGAATTTTGTCTCATTTACTTTACAAAGTGGGGTTCTTCAGTTCCATTACGTTTTGTTTTTTTTAAAAATGTCTCTGTTTAGTTTATGTTTAT
>VUQJ01008557.1:64071-74922 GCA_015108635.1 Andinoacara biseriatus | reverse complement strand
ACTTAAAGTAAGTCTGCCACTATAGGCTCACTGATTAATATGTAACAGTTAAGTTGACACACACACACACCTGCACATAGATAAGTGTGGCTACCTGCAGTCATTAATAAAGACAATGACTGGAGAAGGAGGAGATCTAGAGAGAGACAAGACAGTGCAGACAGGAAAGAAAAATAATAGCCAATTTAGCCTTGTCATCTTAAAGCTACACTTTGGCATTTTGAATTTTGCCTGGTTATTTTCCTTCACCAGACATTTGTCATATTGTGGAGGGAAAAAGTTTCACTTTCCCTAAAAAATGGCTTGTTAGCATCACTAGAATGCCACATTGAAACCAAAGGTCCACAGTAAGCGATCCCTTTAAAATCCTTAAAAAGAGAAGCATAGGACGGAAGAGAGAGCGGGAGGAGGAGGAAGAGAGATGGATGAAGAGGAGAGGAGGGTCACTGAGTGTATCTTCACTCTGTTTTTCTTCTGTGGTTGCTGTGGCAGTGGAGGATAATGAGGAGAGAGGAAGGAAGGTATCAGAGGGACGAAGAGAAGACGAAGGAGTGGAAAAAAAAGGAGTTAAAGAAGGAGAAGAAGCTGGAGCAAAGGGCAGATTTTATATAGAATTTGTGTATGTTCAAAAATATCAGAACTGAAAAGGGACTTTAACAGGTTAAAGAGAGGGCAGAAGGAGGGCTGGGGGGGAATGAAGGAAGTCAGTCCTCAACATGACAGCTGTGCATTTCTCTCATCTGCAAGCTATATCTTTCCATTTTTCTTTGTGCATGGGCAAGATAGTCCTGAATGTGTGCTGAATCTGTGTTGCATGCTATTGTATGTTGGAGTACACTTAATTCGGCGTGTGTGCGTGTGTCACCTTTTATGCAACCCAGCATTTCAATTAAAGGCTGAAAGCAGCCCTTTGTTTGGCGTTCTGTTGAGGAGAGAGAAAGAAAGCGCGAAGCATATTACTCTATTCAAACATTCAGTAGGAACGAAAGAGAAGGATTCAATTTTGTCCGTCTGCCTTGTATGAAGGACAAACTCTTTTCATTGGTGTTTGGAGGACCGCGCACACACACACGCACACACCACCTACATCCGCACATACAAACACAGACATAACCCTTCCACCCATATGCCAGCTCCCTATATCCAATCACACATATACATTTACAGTATGCGCACAGTGGGTGGTCTGTGTGTGCACCGTACCGCTTCCTCTTATTAAGATAAACGCGAATCTTCTCTCTGCATGCTTGGACTAAACCAATAACAGAAGCTGGAAAGTCTGTTCTGCTGCAAGAAGAGTAGATACATAGTTTGCAAAAACTATATTCTGTAGATATGAAAACACAAGATGTTTACAGGAAAACAACTTAGTCGTGCTGATAAGAGTCATCCTATTAAGTTTCCGCCCCCAAAACACTGGCATAACACGCTGGGAGCGTGACCATTACCAGTTAGCGTTCCTTCCTAAACAGGTTATGTGAGAACATGTGATTAACACGCTTCTGCTTAAAGAACAAAGTATTGATCCTCATGTGTTTGTCTCGTTTCTTTCTGAACTTTTTCTTCATAATTTGTATTCCTGCATGTATTTTGCAGTCAAAACAGGAAAAGTGATATCCAAGAATTCCCTAAATGTGTTGGGGGAAATTTGAAGGTATTTTTTTCTAACTCTATTACCTTCTACTGAGGGCTGCACCGGGGATTCACTGGTTGTGAGATTCTGGGCTGATACTAATTTCTAAAGTAACAATTTGAACAATTTTGTAAATGGATTTTATTTCCTTCTTTTGTGTGAGGGAAATAAAGAAATCGTCTTTCTAAAAATAATTTGCTCTTTTTTGTTCTTTACCCCATTTGTAAACATTTAGCCACAGAAAACTGATGTGACACAGAGAAATATTGACACAGAGATCAGGGAAATTTGTTGTCTTTGTCGATTTTCTGCTGTCAGTCTATACAGAGCCAACACGTTGATATTTAAGTGACATAACAGTGAATTATTATTATTGTAATTTACTGAACCTGATTTAAGGACTTCAAGTCTTATGAATTTCTTAACTGTGCCTGTAAAAAAGTAAAAACCTTAAAATTTACTGATATCCCCATGAAGTTTGCTCAAGAATGTTGGTTTCGGTCCCTGGAAGTCTTGTTCTGACCATATGAAGGTGAACATTTGCTGTGCCCAGTGTGTCACTAGATTTCATTTGAATCTCATTGTGAGGAAGTTATTCGTGACACTCTGAACAGGCACACGGTGGTGTGAGCCACAGTTCATTTGCACCAAATGTTCACTCAAAGGCCTCGGGCATACACCTGGCCTGATGCGCTTTCCCTGGCTTTGGTCACTGAGGGTCAGCACGACACAGAATTTTTATGTTTTGCCTCAGCAGAAGCTTGAGGATTGCGGTGAAACTGCAGAATGCCCCCATGAATGGTCAGAGAAGTGATGCACCTATAGCAGTAAATTCCATTCTTACATGAGCAGCAACCAGTTCAGCGGATAGCGATCAGATTTAAAGTTTTTATAAGCGTGTTCACTTTGCAAACTAAAGTTCCAGTGAAAAGGATAGGGCATAAAGCTATCTCCTAATATGCATTTTACCACCTTCTAATGCAAATTCGGCTTTTTATAAGTACCTGCAGCACTCAGAGACTTCACGCGGGGGTTCCCATGATGCACTGAGTGCTTCTTTTCATTCATCTCTTTTTACTCTGGTTATACTCCACTCTGCATTTAATCATTAATTATTATTAATCTCCGTCTCTCTTCCACAGTGTGTCTTTTGTCCTCTCTCTCTCCCCTCAGCCCCAACTGGTTTTGGCAGATGGCTGCCCCTCCCTGAGCCTGGGTCTGCAGGAGGTTTCTTCCTCTTTAAAGGGAGTTTTTCCTTCCCACTGTCGCCAAGTGCTTGCTCATAGGGGGTCGTTTTGACTGTTGGCTTTTCTCTGTAATTATTGTAGGGTCTTTACCTACAATATAAAGCGCCTTGAGGCAACTGTTTGTTGTGATTTGGCACAATATAAATAAAACTCAACTGAATTGAATCTTTGTTAGCCAGAAATGCTCAACTTACTGTCTTGTCTGTCCAGTTCAGCCATGACATTTAGCCTGTCTTAATTCTTGGGCTTTAATGGAAATGGTGTCCATGTAATATCAGATTATTGGAGCTCTTGGGTCTCACTGAACTGTGTATAATTTTGGGGGCTAAATAATAATGCAAAACACATATTTAATAAAGTTGCTCTCTGCTAAAAGGTGGAAAACTATAATACAAACATCTTCCATGTCCCTGTGGCATTATGGGACACCTATTGTTGTAACACATTTCTTTCCAAAAGTGAAAAATAATGTTAATTTTGTTAAATTTGTGCTGGTACTGTAAATTATAAATATTTTTGCTAAAAAGTGTCAGCACTTACTTGCAGTGGAAACAAAAGTTTGTGATAAAAACTGGGTGGATTAATAACTGATGCATTAGCTTTTGATACTAAGTTGCCTGGAAAGTTAATAGCCACCTATTCACACAGCAATGATGCTCCCAAGCAAATATACCTAACCTAAATATCTTTATTCTGTAATATTTGTCAGAGAGCCAATGGTGTCTCCATGGCTATGGCCTTGCTTATGGATGAATAAAACAACTTAAAAGTAGAACAATCTGCTCCTTAAACTTCAGGACATAATGCATTTTTTTGTCTGTGTATGCATGAAGTATTTTATTTATTGGATGAAAAAGAACGCGGGAGTGGCAAATGGACTGAAACATCACCTGAGCTTTATGACAGGCTTTATTTAAACTCTTGACATTGTTTCTCCCTTCTTTCTACAACAAGCTGAGGGGAACAGAGTGAGTGGATGAAAATGGGGGGGGGGGTGCCAGATCCACGTGCTCCAGTTAACCTCTTAAGTCTTTACTTGCTTGCATCCCTAATTGCTGGCATTTTAGTCACAGCACTGATTTCGCTTATTGCCTATTCTTGAGGAACGAGGAGAGGGATTTTAGACCTTTAGATGAGTGCTTTGTCTTGAATTACAGATGCATGTCCTCCTGTATGATTTATTACTTTTTAGTTTTTTTTTTCCCCAGGGTGTATTACCCCTGAAAATATTGCTGTTGTGCTAAGAGTGACAGCCTGTCACTGTTGTCACAATGTTTGCATTTATTTTCCTGCATCTTTGTGATCTTGAGGTGTCAGTTATCCTTGTCTTCATGTCACTCTTGCAGCGTCTCGCTTTACCCAGAAGCAGAAAGGATCGTGCAGCTGCGGGTAAATGTTTGCAAAATGACAAATGTTTCTGAATGACTGGGCCAAGTGAGGTGCAAGGTGGCCGTATCACCAGTCACAGAACTACTGTAGTCGCGATAAATAAGAATTTCAACTAAATAATGTCCTTTTTTATTTTGCGGCAATTACCAGTAATAACCAATTTGCTTAGACAAAGCTGATAAATCAGTTAGCTAACCCAAGGGGTTCCTGAAAGAATGTGATACTATAAGTGTAAAGGCTTTTGCCAGTGTATTCCAGGAAGTCTTGCCATAGAGACAGCAGGGGTTTCTGGCACATCATCACCTATTTCCAAGGTGAAAAACACCAAGTCTAAGATGTTCTTGAACAACTTTATTGCTTGACCAACGCATTTCGACTTGTAGCCTTCATCAGGGTCATCATCACAGATAACATCTTAAATACCCTATGTATTTGAATAGAAAACTTTTAAAACAGTCAATCATAGCATACATATCCACCAATAAGGCAGCAGCAAAGGTGGGTGTCCCTTGTGGTGGATGTGGGTGACAGTGGATGTAGAAAACCTTAAAACACCACCCCTAATTTATACTCATCCTGTTTAATGGTCAAAAACGACACCACCCCAGGGTTCTTTATATTACAAGTGTTCAACCTCTTAGCCAGTTAAAGTTTCCAAAGACCCACACTGTTATAGCACTATAGCTGCAAACTTGGTTGCTTCATTGAAGCAAAGATGATGTTTTCAAAAACTACAGCTGAGAGATGAAGTTGTCTGTGTTCCCCACTGTCTCCTTGGAATTGCATTCATTCCAAAATATTGTTCCAATTACATTGAAATGGTGATGACTTTTAGAGTTGGTCTTTGGTTCAGGAATCAACACTATAGTTAAGAACTACACTGGAGTTGCCTGAAGGTGGAGGCCATAGAAAGCATACACATGTCACCCCAGAGGCTGGGACTTGTACCTAGATCTCCATCTGTTGTTGGGTGAAGGCAAACTGTTTGTTTTAAACCAGCCCACAATTGTTCCTGAACCTTCACACAGCTATAACAAGGTTTAATAATGCTCATTAGAAAAAACACATTTTCAAGTATTTAAGGAAATAAAGCGCATTTTCTCAATATGGCTATGCAGAGCACAATCTGAATGTCTCAGAGTGGTCAATAACATGAGAAATGGTAGTTTGTGCAGGCTGTTATTATCACTTATAGTTTTTAGGTAAAGCAACATCCAGCATGTTGGCGTGTTAATGTTTCTATTTTAACTCCAAACCTATTGTAACAGCTGCCTTTATTGGGATCCACCTGTTAGGCAAAACGGCTCTAAATTTAAGCCTTAATAAAGTTTAAATGGGTGAAATAATAATAATGTAATAATCCCAACATAATACTTTTTGCATCAGGCTGAATCTTGTTTGTGTGTCTGCTGTTACTCTTGGGCATTTCTCTGGACGTCTGTGGAGATCGACTTGCTTTTGAAGCCACCCTCAGGGGACCACTTGAGGACCTGCAGTTTTTCTGGCCCCTTTTCTGGATTATATCCAAAACCGGTGACGCTAACCCAGATGTGCCCTTCGTGACAAATATACGATTGGAGAATTTCTTAATAGCTCATTTATTTGGAAACGTGCAAAACTTGAATTCAGGGATGTGGCATCTATTGCTGATAATTAAAATCACTGAATTAGATCCCAGGTAACCCCAGTTAGCAGATTTGTGACTATGCATTGTACATTTTATTGCAGGAGTGTAAACCTCAATCACAGAATGGGCCACCTGTTTCCACTTTTCGTTCGGGCATTTTTAGGAGTCAGACTAGCTTAAATGCTGCTGTAAAATGTGCTGACTGATATTTTTATCAGCTGACCACTAATCAATGTGTCATTGACAATGTGGGAAAACGGGTTAGTGCACAGGTCTTGAGCTGCACAGCAGCTGTAGCAGTGCATAGTGGGATTTGTAGTATAAGTGGTAGTATATTTGCCAAATTAAATTATCTTATCTTGTGGGCTAGATGTGGCCCACGGGCCTTGCGTTTGACACATGTTATTGTATGCAGCTACGTACCCTGGCCTGCTAGTATCAGCTGATAACACATCACCATCTCATCAAAATATAGTAATTTCTGGACTTAAAAACGACAACATGGTGCTGGCCAAAACGCAGAGGCTTCAAATGTGGAGTCTAGAAACAAATGGGTGCTGCCACAGTGCTGTCCATCTTTCACACAAAGTATTAAAAGGGGTTTCATGCGAAACCACTGTGAGACCTCGCCCCATCCTTTCATGTGACCTATTGAGGTCACCTAAAGTAAGGCGATCAGCTTCCCTGGGTTCACAGCCACAACTTCTTGACCCGACTGCGTGGTCACATTTAGAGAGATGCTGCAGCATGCATTAGTACAACAAGGTGAGGAGGGCAGTGTATGAGAGAGTTGTGATGAAGGTTATAAATTACAGAGTATGTAATAATTATTTGTACACCGCAGAAACAGGCTGGTGCAGAAAGTATGATAAATGCTTTACACTGCAACTAAAATAACTATTCTCTGGAACAAAGCATTCCAAACATGGAGTCTGAAAAACCAAAACAGAGAAAAAAAAATCTGTAAGACTGTAAGGACTTGGGAAATTACAAGAACCCTGCAAATCAACCATATCTGGCCAGATTTTATTTTGGTGACCTTTTTCTGGGATATAATTTCTTCTTAAGGAAAGTTTTCATCTTACCATTCATGTAATGGTATTCTGTTATGAACTACTGTCTATTAAATACACCTTTTTAGTGCTGAACTGCTCCAAATAAGCTTTACCTGCTACATTCTGCACTTTGAGCAGTTCCTGACTTTGTCAGTTGGAAAGCTGATGGTGGTGTGAAGACATGGATTAAACCTATACCTAGCCCTGTTGTTTCCCATCAAGACATGTAGGGCATATGTAGGGCGTATGATGACCACAATCTTTCTACTGTTGAGCTAGTTTCTCATTGCTTGTTTTATCTTCTTGAGTTTTTTTTTGCTATGGCTGATCTTCCATCTTCACTGTGGCTTCTGGTGATCTGTGGGATACTCCTGTATGTGCAGCAGTCCTGTATGCCAGTTATCCTGCCTTCTGGCAGCTCAGCCCCTCCAGTCTGGATCTTCTTCCTGCTCTTTGCCACCATTCATCCACACCTAACCAATCCAAATGACATCGTGACGTCCTTGCTGTAGATGCAGGTGAAGTGGATCAGTAAGTCAATGTGTCACTGTTTCCTGGCATGCAGCTCGATGTCCATATACAGGAAGTGGCTGATGGTTACTCTGTTCCTTAAACTATATCTGTATCTCACTCTTTGTTATGAGCTAGCTGAGGGTGACAGAACAGTGCACTGCCCCACTGCTTGGTATATACTGGTGTGGTAGCCTTGGAGTTGGCCTCAAGTATCCATCCACAGAGCATTGAGTCGTAGGTTTTCTTGTAGTCAAGAAAGCAGTAGGTTCTGTTTTGATCCTGTGGTGTAGCTTACGAGCTTACTTACAATGCTCTTCCAGGCTGAACTCATGCTTGAATTGGTTTCGTACCCGTGTGAGGATCGTGGTCAGGATTGTTCTGTGCTGTGTTAGCCAGTCTGGGTGAGTAAGTGTTGTTAGCAGCTCACATGCAGTATTTGTGTTGCCAGGTGCTCATCGTGTTATATTATTAGCTTTTTCAGCTACTAGTCGTGGATCATGTCGGGTCCTGATGTTGTCCAGCTCTTCATTCCAGAGACTTGTTGTTGGATGTCTGCAGTTTGTGATGTTGTCTGGTTCTTGGTCTGCTCTTAGATGTTGTGTGATGCCTCTTTCTCCCAGATGTTCCTCCAGTATTGCTCAGTTCCAGCTTTGGGTGGATCTATCTATCTTTGCAGCTGAGAGAACAACCTGGATGGGTCTTTGGAAAACAGGCCATTTATTCTCTTGGCTTCTGCCTCTCTGGTGTGCGTCTTCAGCCTAGAAGTCAGAGTTGAGAGTTTTTGCCGGGCAGTTTCTAGAATCTCAGTTATGGACATCTTGCTGTAGCTGTTTTTTTTTTTTATATCCAGGTTCTGTCTGTCATGCCATCTTTCTGCACCTCTGATAGCCAACTACTATCTTTCTTATTTTTGATATTACACCAAAGTGTTTCTAAAATTCCTGTGGCAGTTACAAGCTTATTAGTTTCTATAATACTGGTAGTGGGGATGGTTCCATAGTTCCTTCATATAGCCTTAGCCTCTCATTGGGTCTGCTGTCATAGTAGCATTCCCTCAATTCCATACTCTCAGTCCTAGTCCATATGTGCCTTGTAGCTAACAAAAAACATAAACACATTTTAAAAAAAGCAAAGCAGTGCATTGATTAGGTGTTTAAATACAAAGTAAGTGAGACTCGTGGCTGGTATGGCTATCTTTATAATTAGTAGCTCAATAAAAGCTTGGACAATGTGAGGTTGAGCAGGTGAGAAGCTTTGGAGTTTCACCTTCTCAGTCAGCGTTATAATGAGGAAAAACAAATATGGCAGTGCAGACAGATATATATATTTTTTCCTGTCAGCATGCAGGAACGAACTTTTGCCGCTTAATTCAGCAGCAGCAGCTACATAAGTAATTTGCTAAAAGTTTGGAGCTGTTTGCTAATTTGAAAGCCCCTCCTGGCTGTGTGTATCCTGAGACTGGAGTTGCATTTTGCTTTGAGACACTGTCCTTGCTGATAAAGATCCAGAAAACCTTTTTTTTTTAAAATTTAAGTTAAAATATTTTTGTTATGTTTGATTGTTTTGGCTTACTGGAAATGAGAATTTTGATGAACCAATCGCAACCTGGATACAAATTAAATAATTTATATTTGTAGGATTGTTTACTTATGTTGCTATGCCACTGTAAATCAGATCCTATCAAACATTTGACAAAAAAAAATATAAAAAGAAGTAAACTTGTGTCATTCTCGAAACCTTTGGCCACGATAAAATGCATGTTTTGAAACAACTAAAAACTACAGGATGCAAGAGAGACCATGCCACACAATCTCTGCACACACACCAAATATGAGTTAGCCAAATGAGATCCTCGTCCTACAAGAAAGGAAAGAAATGAAGTTAAGTGCACAAATTAGACTCCAAAACATCATCCCCATTTTCAAACAGAATAAGGTCCAATATTTTTTCGAATTGTGAATATTCTGAGCAGGGGTGTAATGTATGTTTTGCAGTGCAGAGAAGGCAGAGTCTCAGCAGGCTGGTCAGCTAATTAAACGACTGCTTGGCCTCAGCGGCAGTTAGTGCTATTCAATTATGAATGAGAAAGACGGGGTGAAGAGGGCAGTACAATCAATGGGAGGGAAGGATGTAAGGACGGACGTAGTGTTGGTGCAGGTTGGACAGGATAAAAAGGGATAAAAGCAGGGCAGAAGGAAGGAAGGAGCTGAAAGAAATGAGAGTGAATGGAGGGAGAAATCAAAGAGGGCAAGTTTGAAATCACAGGCTAGGAGAGAAAAGAAAAGGAGAGAAAGATGGAGAAAAAAAACATTTTCTTCAAACAAACACAGGCAGAGGATGTTGTGTAAGTGTTTTGCTGTTTTGAACTAGACAGTGGAGGGTCTAATTTAGTGTCAGTCTGGCTGAATCAGGCCCTTTGGCAACATGGCACCCAGTGTTTGTTTTGGTCCACCTGACAGCCAGAGGCGCCTCTCTTTATCTTCTTTCTCTTGTCACATCTTTGTGGATATATAAGTCGTTTCTATCTGCTGCCGTCACCTGTTGTTTCTGTCTTGACCTCACATTTTGCCGTCTATCTTTAGAACAGAAGAAAATAGTTTTTTTTTTTTTGCTTCTGTCTCTCTTAATCCTTCTCCTTCCTCCCTGCGTTTGATTCTTCTGAAATGAATCTTACGTGATCAAAACAATCGCAGAAAACCTAATAAGATGAACTGAGCTCCAAGGCAGTTTACAAACTTATTGATTTTAGATTCTCCATTCAAAAAAAAAATCTCATTAATTTTTAAAACAACTAGTATTTCAGTTTCACACAGTAGCAAACAATAACATCGGGCTTCTCATTTCGAGCAATATATATTGTGATCTTTAAGTATTACTGGAAGATTTTTAATTAGCTGCAACAAGATTGTGTGAGGTGAAATTGAATGAAAAATTAGTTGAAGGGGTCTCAGAGGCTTACCTCTACAGTGGGGGGGGGGTAGGAGAGAGGGGCTACAAAAATATTTTCATCCGCAAAAGTTGGTTTTGATATTTAGAGTTTATTTCAACCTGCCATAGAACTGAAGCAAAACTGAAATTACTTGCAATTTTTTTAACTCTGTCATTGCTTTAACCTGTTGAGCTTCCAGAAAACCAGTCACACATGCAAACCACAATGTGTGGAGGAGTCTGCTGGGTAATGATGTCACACAGCAAGTATCCCAGGATGGCAAAACTTGAAAAGGTACCTCCCTGCAGCTTGCATTAGTCAGTTCTACGTGTATGCATGCCAATTCCAGTTTTCCCAAATCTCTACAATGGAGGTGGAAAATTCAAAGTCAGCATGATCCATAGATGGTAATCTGTGTATCTTTTTGGTCATTTGATTTGAGAAAATAGGAAATGGGC
>VUQJ01008555.1:5724-24660 GCA_015108635.1 Andinoacara biseriatus | reverse complement strand
GGTGTGGGTGTGGGTGTGTGTGTGTGTGTGTGTGTGTGTGTGTGTGTGTGTGTGTGTGTGTGTGTGTGTGTGTGTGTTCATGCACGCACTAGTGCTTTAAAATTTGTGTGATAGCGCTAAGCAGTGGCCAAGGACAATGTGTGTGTGTGTGTGTGTTTGTGTGTGTTTTAGCAGTGTTCCCTTCTTTAGAGTAGGGACATAAATCTTGCTGAGTATCTGAATCAGTCGGCCATCCCCTCCAGTCCATTATAGCCATTATCCCCCTAATGAGGTTTGTACTGGTACAGGCTAGAGAGGCACCACAGGCCACACACACACACACACACACACACACACACACACACACACACACTTGTATGTCCATGCTAATATACTTTCCTGAAATTATTTTTTTTCATGCAGACTTCGCTCTATGAGTAGACAGGGTGCCTTCCAAACACCCTGCACATAGATACTCCATTATATGCTGTTACAGCTTATTGATGGTCACTGTATGTCTTTTGACACTTTTAGATAAATCATATTTGTAGATTTCAGATTTTTTAGATTTTAGGGGATGGAGCCAGCCAGTGTCAAAGATGTCTGTTCTTTTTTTAGAACTCACAGCGACCTGCGTCACCAAGCACTGATAATTAAATTTGTGTTTTTTATTAGATTCTTTTAAGACATTATTTTTAGCTATTTTTTTTTTCCTCTACAATGGGACCAAATGTTAAACAAACTCATTGAAGCACTGCTAGACTGTTAGTAGAACATTTTTGTACCTTTAGAGAATTATGTAATTCAAAAATTGGATTCTTTCTTAAAACTCAATGTGAATATAATGTAATGCATCGGGCTGCGCAAACTGTTTCCAGGCACAGTTTTAGTTTTCCAGCATCCTCCAGTGGAGTTGATATCATTTGTGCATACAGACATATAAAAAACTTTTAAATGCTGACAGATATGATGAATCATGTCAGTCTTACTACACTCAAAAGAACATTCTAATTTCAATCTGCAGTAGTTTGTATTTTGCAGCAGGGCTGTGCTCTTGGATATCCCTGTTCTCCCATGTTTCACAAGAAAAGCGAGGCAGGAAGAGCTGCTACAAAACTTGAGCACATAATGGAATCGGCATCAATGACAGACAGGGTGTTGATTAAGTTAGACACATCAAAAAAGGTAGAGCTGGGGTGGAGGTGGATTGCAACGTGGTTTGCATTTGTGCAACTGTGAGCATGCTACAGCAGCTTAAATAGCACACCCTAAAGCCTGGCATCGAGCTGATCTGATGGGAATGCAGCACACCTACCTGAACTGATGATATGCTCAGATTTGAGTATGAGTAACTTGAGGTTTGACATATGAGCCAAAAACACAATGGAAGGCTGGCATATACTGTAGCAGGATTGCTTTTAATGTATTTGTTAAACTTGAATTTCACTGAAATGGTTAGTAACTAAACACACACCAGGTAAGCAGTTTATGTTCATATGAGCCTACAAAGCTTTTTTCATTGGAATATTTCAAACCCAAATGATCGTTCACTAATAACCACAAACTGTTTTAATCAAATAATATTCAAATAATATATATTAGGACTGAACTCATGATGTGATGTTGCACCACATTTTTATTTCTAACTTTAATTTTATGTGACTGCTTCTCTGTGCAGGCTGGAGCTTCAGCATGGGATCAGCCTACCAGTTCCACAGCTGGAGAGTGTTTGTGGTGGTGTGTGCGCTGCCCTGTGTCTCTGCAGTGGTAGCTCTCACTTTTATGCCTGAAAGCCCCCGTTTCTACCTTGAGGTAAAGGAGAAACTCAGTATATAAACAGCTCCTGCTGCATGCAACCCTTCATTTGTTCATTCTTCTGTGCCAAAAAGCTCAATTATTGCTTACAAACAATTAAAATCATGTTAGTGAGCCACACTGATGCACTGGTTAACAATTCAGTTCAGTTCAATTCAATTCATTTTTATCTATATAGCACCAAATCACAACCTCAAGGTGCTTTATATTGTAAGGTACAATAATACAGAGAAAACGCCAATAATCAGATGAGCCTCCTATGAGCAAGCACTTGGTGACAGTGGGAAGAAACCTCCGGGAGAGCCAGACTCAGGGAGAGGCAGTCATCTGCTGTGGCCGGGTAGGAGAAGGGATACAGGACAAAAGGCACAACGTGGAAGTGAGGCAGCGAGTAATACTCATTAAATGCAGAGTGGTGTATAAACAGAGAGAGAGTGAAAAGAGGTGAGTGAAGAAGAAAGCTGTCCTCCAGCAGCTTGAGCCTGTTGCAGCATAACTAAGGGGTCACCTGATCCAGCCCTAACTATAAACTTTATCAAAAAGCAAAGTTTGAAGCCTAATCTTTAAAGTAAAGAGGGTGTCTGTCTCCTGAATCCGGACTGGGAGCAGGTTCCACGGGTTCCACGTTTATACAAGAATGTTTTCAGATTAAAACTGCTAAGATTTGATGTGTGAAGTGAACAGCATGAAAATGCTCCTATTTCCACACAGCCAACTCGTGGGCCGGCAATGGGAAGTGCAGTGTTTTCAACGTCTCACATTTCTGTGTAAACGGAGGTCATTTCTGAAACATTTCTGTCTGAACGTGCTACTTTTCGAAAGCGAAAACGACAACACGACACCGTTTCCACTGAAAAAGTTCTCGCATAAACGGGGCCTGAAGGCTCTGCCTCGCATTCTGCTCTTAAACACTTTAGGAAACACAAATAAACCTGCAGTCTGAGAGCAGAGTGCTCTATTAGGAGGTGTTTAAGATAAGATGGGGCTTGCATTATGAAGAAAGCAACCTCTTACTGTGAACCCCTTGCATTATTATTTAATAACAAAGCTCAGAGAAAATCACACCTTGGTAAAATATAATCTTGAAGCCTTTTTTCACACATTGGTGCATGTGATTATACACATGAACAATAGTGGCTCAATGAGCATCTCCAGGAGACAACTGCCACTGGGGTTTGTCTCTTTTTGAAATTTAGTTTTAGTTGAAAAAATTGTTCAAAAATATAAGTTGCCTGTTAAGAAATTCTTTGTTGCTGTTACCAGGGGAACAACATCAGCATCTGTTTGTCTACAGAGCAGTTTCCACACCACTCGGTGGTTCGCTGGTTCTCTGTTTTCTTCTTTATTATAAATGACAGTCATGACGCTTATCCTGGAATTTATTACAGAGCTAATTCTGAGTACTTTAAATGATGTTAATCTGTCAAAGTCTAAACATGTGACTTGATGTAATTTGTGTCACATGAATGAATAAGATTTGTGCACTTACTGTAACATGCATTAGGCAAATTTGATCCCAAATGTGGCACCTAATAAAGGATAAAATGAAGTACAAATCCAGATGTTTACTGTATGCATATTTATCTACCTTATGTTAACTATTCCCTAGATGGGTAAGCATGACGAGGCATGGATGGTGCTCAAACACATCCACGACACCAACATGCGTGCCCGCGGCGAGCCAGAGAGAGTGTTCACTGTGAGTACACCCCAGCCTTTACACTTCATCATTCTTGCTGCTGCAGTGCCTTCGGCAGGTGACAGGTCAGTGTCTCTCCCCTGCAGGTAAACAGGATAAAAATCCCCAAACAGCTGGATGAACTGGTGGAGATGCAGAACGAGTCAGCCAACCCCGCACTCAAGGTCCTCTTCAAGATCAAGGCTGAGCTCAGAGGAGTATGATACTGTTTACTTCTTTTTTTCTTTGACTTTACCTTTCTGCTGTAGTTTCATAATAAATATCTATGGTTGCTATGACTAAAATTCAGGAACCTTTTCCTTTTGTATCAGATCTGGTTGACGTTTATGAAATGTTTCAACTACCCAGTGAAAGACAACACTATGAAACTGGCTGCAGTCTGGTTTACGCTGTCTTTCGGGTAAGAAAGTTGTACATCCTACATCCAGTTCTACTTCTACACTTTGAATATGTTGTTACTGTTGGCTTTGAGCATCCTCAGCTCTGCTTTTTATTGCCCTCTGTGATACATAACTGAGTCACCACTATTTTTCAGCTTAATATAAATTTCTTTAGGACTTATATCCTCCTGATGAGTATTGGTCAGTCTTTCATTGTCTTTAGTTTACATCTTACTGTATTTATCGCATTTTCTGTCTCCTTAATCATTTCACACATCTTCTATATGCACAGTACCAGATTTATAATTGTTTTCATTTTAATTAAGAAAATTAATGCCACATTAAATGCAGTGATGTAATCCAATAAATCTTTTGACACTTTGTAACATTTGAAAATATGGTGTTTAATTTAAATCATGAACTCTTATCTGCAAGAAAACATCAACATCAGACCAAAGGCTTTAGAACTTGTGCAGACCTAATGCTGCACTCATTAAAACATGTATTCCAGGCTTTGTGGAAAGTGGTTACTGAACATACACTATGTTAGATCAGATTTCTCTTACATTTCTTTTAACTCCCACCCAACAATCCATCTATGTTTACCCAGACAAATATTTCTCAGCAGACTCGTGCAGTGATGCTGCATCTGACTCATTTTCTTTAAATATAGAGCTTTATTGGAAGACAGGGAGACTGGGTGGTGGAAGTACGGGGGAAGTATTTAAAAGAAGAGGTTAGCAAAAAAATAAATAAGACAGTGGGTGATGGAAAAAAGTAGACAGGAGTACTGGGACACTAGGTGTACAGTAAAGAGAGGTGGCAAAGGCGAAAAAACATAGTGAGTTGTATGTGAAGCTGGACACTTAGGAAAGAAAATAATGAGTTGTGTCAATTGGCTAGAGAGCGAGATTGAACTGGAAAGGATGTGCAGCAGGTTGGAGTGATTAAAGATAGAAATGGAAACGTACTAACAAATGAAGAGAGCATGTTGAGAAGATGGAAGAAGTACGTTGAGGGGGTGATGAATGAAGAAAATGAGTAAGAGGAAGTCAGGAAGTGTGAAGATTATTAAGGAGGAAGAGGACAGCTATGAAGAGGATGAAGAGTGGAAAGACAGTTGGTCAGGACAGTTGGTCAGATAACATACGCTTGGAGATGTCTCAGAGGGAGGGCAATTGACTTTTAAACCAATCTAGAGAAATCATATGATAGGGTGCCACAAGAGGAGCTGTGGTACTACATGAGGAAGTCAGGAGTGGCAGGGAAGTATGTAAGGGTGGTACAAGACACTTATAAGGACAGCGAGACCGTGGTGAGGTATGCAGTAGGAGTGACACACTGGGAGACTTGGGAGCAGGTGGAAGAGAGCTTGGTGAGGTGGAGGTATGCATTGGAGAGACGAGGAATGAAAACCAGTGAAAGGAAGATAGAATACATGTGTGAATGAGAGGAAGACAGATTTAACAGTGGAGCTGGAAGGAGTAGAGGCAGTGAAGTTGGATGATTTTAAATACCAAGGGTCAACCATTCAAAGCAATGAACAGTGCACAAAAGAGGTGAGGAAGAGAGTGCAAGCAGGGTGGAGTAGGTGGAGACAAGTATACCAGGAGTGATTTATGAGAGAAGGATGGCAGCTAGGGTGAAATGGAAGATTTAAAAGATAGTAGTGAGAACTGCCATGATGTGTAGTTTAGAGATGGAGGCAATAAGAAGGGAGGCTGAGCTCAAGCTGGCAGAGTTGAAGATGTTCAGATTTTCACTCTGAGTGACCAAAGTGGACAAGATTAGAAATGAGTATAGCTGAGGGACCGCTCAGGTCCAACATTTTGGAGACAAAGTCAGAGAGGCACGCTGAGATGTTTGGATGTGTACAGACAAAGATTGTTGAACATGGAGCTGCCAGGCAGGAGGAGAAGAGGAAGACCACAGAGGAGGTTCATGGATGTAGTGAAGGAGGAGATGCAGATGGTTGATGTGACAGTAGAGGATGCCAAGGACAGGGTGAAATGGAGGAAGATGATCTGCTGTGGTGAAAAAGGGAGGGAGTCAAAAGAAGTGAAAAGGGATGTTTTCACAGGACCCTATGCAGTCCTGGGTACTTAACTGAACCCCTCTATAACCTCCTCGGTTACGATACAGGAATTTGGTGGGGAACAAAATATGGATCTTCTGCCTGCGTAATCTTTTTAGGTATGAGATGTCAGAAAATGAATATTACAGTACAACATATAACTAAAGAAAGTAATGCACACAATTGTATACATAGTGAGCAAATAAGACAAAAGCAGAAGTTTTGACAGTTTGCTGGTCACGGGCATCCAGGTCCCAGCAAATTCAGTCCGTGGTCATACCATGCAAAATTATCAAAAAAGAGAGCTGCATCTCAGACACTACAGAGCTCAGCCCGACCTGGCTATAGCTCAGGAGGTAGAGCAGGTGACCCACTGATCAGAAGGTTGGAGGTTCGATTCCTGGCTACTCCAGGCTGCATGCCATTGGGCAAGATATTTAATTCCAAGTTGCTCTCTGTGTGTGTGAATTAGATAATTAGTTACTCATGGAAGTGCTTGTATGAATGGGGTAAAACAGGTTGTATAAGTGCTCAGACAGAGTAGAAAAGTGCTATATAGTCCATTTACCATTCAATGTTAAAGTTCATGACAGTACAATTAGGAAAAGATTGAACTCATCCATGCAAACATGGCAGAATAAACAACAAGACTTTTGGAACAACGTCCTTGGGACAGATGAGACAAAAGTGGAGATATTTGACCACGATGCACAGCTCCACATTTGCCAAAAACCAAACACAGCGCTTCAGCGCAAACCAACTGTCAAGCATAGCTGTGGAGGGGTGATTATTTGGGCTTGTTTTGGTCTGGACTCCTTGCAGTCATGTACCAAAGTATTCTAGAATCAAAAGTGAGGGCATCTGTCTAAAAGCTAAAGCTTGGAGGAATTTGGACCATGCAGCAGAACAATGATCCAAAAACAGCAGCAAATTTACAACAGAATGGCTGAAACTGAAAAGAATCCAGTTGTTGCCATTGCCCGATTGAAATGCTGTGGCACAACCTTAAAAGAGCCGTGCATAAATGAATACCCGCAAACCTCAATGAACTGATGCAATGTTGTAAAGAAGAGAGTGCCAAAATTCCTCCACCAGAACACGAGAGACTGAAGTCAACAAAAAAACAGTTACTTCACGTTATTGCTGCTAAAAGTGGTTCTACAAACTACTGAATCATGGAGTGCAGCTAGTTTTTTAGAGTCCTGTAAAAACTTTCTGTTGCACATTACTGCAGTTATATATTATTTGTGCTGTCTCGTGTTGTGAAACAAAAGGGGAAATATTTAGAATAGGTAAGCCACACACTCAGATATGGTTGCAATAAAGTGCCAGATTCACTTGAACTACCACGCTGATACAGAACCTGTCGCTGTGTTCAGGTACTACGGGCTATCTGTGTGGTTCCCAGATGTCATCAAGCACCTTCAAGCCGATGAGTACGCCTCAAGAGTGAAGATTCACAACAGTGAGCACCTTGAAGACTTCACGTTCAACTTCACCCTGGAGAACCAGATCCACAGAAATGGGGTCTTTGTAAATGACAGGTACAGCAGGCTTAGTGCACAAACTGACTTCTGTTTGGATTTGAATATTTTCCACTCTTCAGCTTTCCCAAACACAGAAATCAACAGCGGGACTAAAACCAGCTGCAGTGTAAAACATTGTGATCCAAGCCTCCCTTAGCACAATGTTGTGCTTAAAGTTGCTTATCCCGTTGTGGGATAGCAGTAGTATTTGTCATTCCCGCAAATAACACGGTGGTGCAGATAATATTAATCTTTCCTCTTTCTCTGCTGCCACCAGGAAATTAAAAGTCTTATCTCTCTCCTTTATTCTTTCTTTTGGTCTCTCCTTCACCCTGCGCACACATCTGTTCCTCCTCCTCCTCCTGGTTACGATTCTCACAAACACAGTGATGTGCTGTTTTTGTTCTTTTTTTTTTTTTTTGCATTCTCACTGGAGACCAGAATGCATTTATTATAAGAGATTAAATCAAAAACAGTATCATGTACTGTGTATCGTGGTGTGAAATGGAACACGGCGATAACTGACTGATGAGACCAGAGACTCTGAAGGGAGGACATGCTGGTGATTCTCAAACTGGGGCAGCTGCCACTGGTGGGGAAGAGATCCACTGCAGATGGGGTGCAGCCGAGCACTGAAAAATATGGAGCTGAATCTCTAAAAATAGAGCTGAATAAATATGTTTTTTTTGGAGGGAAAATAAACAAAAACCAGTTTGCTCTCATGCTGATCGTATTTCACTGAAATTCAACTCAGATCTTTTTTGTTTCTGTCACTGAATGATAAAGATTGTGGAGAGAGGAGGGTGAAAGAAGTGCATATCTCACGCTGGAAGTACCTTTAAAAATAATCAGTTACAGTGTGACTTAAGTAAAAGTTCATCTAAATGGACTAAATGAATAATATCAGCCTGTCAGAAATGCTGTAATTTGCTGAACATTTATGCAGTGTGTACTAGTCCTGTAGAAGTGCATCATACAGTTAGCTCAATATACTTTTGAACTCTGATTTTTATTTATTTATTTTTTGTTTGGCACCAGAGTGAATCTTAAATAAAACCATCATGTCACTGAAGTGCTGATTTCAAGTTTCATTTGACAGGTTTAACAAAAGTTTTTGATAAACCTTTAAGTAATTACAGCCATTTGTATCCATAGTTCCTCATTTTCAGAGCCTCAAGAGCAGATTTTAAAAATAAGGATCTCTTTTATTCCGTCTTCTCTTCAATCACATCTGATGCTTAAAATAATCTTTAAATATACATGTGTGCTTTGTAATATGTGTTTTATAAGCATAATTAAGTGCATCATACAGTTTGTTTTTAACTCTATCTGTGCAGTTACCAATAATGATAACAATGTGTGATAAATTAGGGGCAGTAAACAGTGCTGTACCTCCAAAAATGAACACAATATTTCAGATTTCTACATAGGTTTTATACTGGACTAAATGTAGTTATTCACTTTCTGCTTGTTGGGCTTTTGTTACATCAAATCTCTGTTATTCTATGATGAGAAGTGCTGATCTAAATGTTAAATTGGACTGTGTGGTTTGCATTCAGCAAAGCATCCCTGTCTTTGTTGTCCATGCAGCCACTGAAAATAGTGACTCAGCATTCTGCGTTCCTTGCTTAAAAGGAAAATGATCACCCCAGTCATCAGTAATATTGCACCCGCTGACTGGATAATATAACATATATTTCTTCCCTGTCTGCATCCCTTTTTTTATTTTTAGGTTCATTAGTATGAAGTTTAAGGCAGTCACGTTCATCGACTCAGCTTTCCTCAACTGCTACTTTGAAGATGTCTCCACAGTAGGATCCTTTTTCAAGAACTGTACCTTTGTAGACTCCTTCTTTTACAACACAGGTGAGCCACACCTGCAAAATTCACACTTATTCAGGGCATTCCTCTCCTGCACAGAGTTCCCTGCCTCTCCTGAACCGAAGTATTTCCTTCCACCCCAGGAAATCCTATTATGGTGTTGTTGCCTTATAACTAAGTCTCACTCAAGCTCTCTGTCTCTGTCAGTTCATTTTGGGTCCAAACGTCTGGAAGAAAGAAAGCTTTTGAGCATTTTATGCCTGTAAATTACTGCTTAACCTCTGTGCCCCCAGCACAGATTGCCTCTCTGAACTACCTGTGACTGTATTTAACAACAAAAAACAGTGAGCCAGGCTGTTCTTCAGACGACTGAAAATGGAAATTTGTAACCACACGATGAATCCTGTAGTGATGCATTTTTTTATGTGATGATTTAGTCAGATAGTTATTTGGAAATTCTTCTCTGAGCATCTGAATTTTTCTTTACTACAGGCATCTTGCTGATTACTCCTCACAGAAAATTTTTCTTTTTCTAAACAAAATATGTCAAACCGTGTTGTTAATAAATCCGTGCAAAGTTATGAAAGTGCACTCCAATCATTTTAAGGCAGACAAAGTAACAAGGGGAAAGAAAAGGCAAACGCAGGAGAGGTGTTTTAAATGATCTGAGAGATCTGGAGCTGAATCAGATCTTGTGGAAGCACACGGCAGAAAAACAGTCGCCTCCGGCACAAAGCACTGAACATAGAAGCAGTAGGGGCACGTCAGGTTTGCTGGTAATGCCCCATGGGAAATGCAGTCTTGTTGTGCTCAGAAATGTGTCTGTAGACAGAGGATGAAGAGGAATAAGGAGAGATGAGATGATTGTGCTGCATCAGGTTGTGAGGTTGGGAATGTTTGTCTTTACTGTTGAAGCTGCTGAAGTTATTAATACACCATTGCTACTTAAAAAAAACTTTTTTAAATGATGCAGGGTTTGAATATATTCTGACGGTAGCCAGACTACCGTTCATAGTCTTGTCTGCCATTATTTGAGATAAAAACAGAGGCGGTGGATGTTGACAGTCAGATATAAACTTTTACTTCTAAAGTCAGTATTTAAACACAGGGAAAACTTTATTCCTGTCTTTTACATTGACAGATATTGACGACACCAAGCTAACAAATTCAAGGGTGATCAACAGCTCTTTCCACCACAACAAGACAGGCTGCCAGATGACATTCGACGATGATTACAGTGCCTACTGGGTCTATTTCGTCAACTTCCTCGGAACGTTGGCTGTGCTTCCTGGAAACATTGTGTCTGCTCTCCTCATGGACAAAATAGGGCGCCTAAGCATGTTAGGTATGATTGCATTTTTTTGTGTTGGACATGAATAGCAGCTTTTCCTCTTGCAAAATGTTTTGATGGCTTGTGAAGTCGGATTTTGTGCCTGCAGTGACCTCTAGTGACGTAAATGAGGTTCTTTCGAGTCTAAGATATGAAAGTCATGCTGTGTCCTGCAGGAGGCTCCATGGTGCTATCGGGCATCAGCTGCTTCTTCCTTTGGTTTGGCACCAGCGAGTCAATGATGATCTTTATGCTCTGTCTCTACAACGGTCTCAGTATCTCTGCCTGGAACTCCCTTGATGTGGTCACCACTGAGCTGTACCCGACAGACAGGAGGTGAGCGAAACACCCAATGCATATAATTCCAGCATTACCTTTACTGGTGTTTAGTAAAGGAGTGATACTAGTTTAGAATACAGGTGGGAAGTATCAAAGTACAAATACGCTGTTATTATACTTAAGCTGGATTTTCAGGAACCTGTACCTGTCTGACAACTTTTCACCGTTACTCCCCACATTTTAACACTCTCCTTGCTCCTGCTCCTTTTCACAACAGGCTCATTACTTTAGGTTTAAGATATTTGAGGTGAGTTATTATTCCCCATTGCTGCGCACCTTCAAACAACAAACTATTGTGACCCTAAATATTCTAGAATCAACCAAAATTCTGAAACTAACTAGAGCCAATTTCTCACCTCAGATAAATTCTGTAACAGAGTCTAAGTGATCACAAGAACATTAAAAGGCTTCCATATAGCCTATCAGATACTAATAAGGAGATTTGAGCATGTATTAATAATCAGAAGTTGTTCTGGTGCTCTTGAGTATAGCCAGAACAGATCAGAAATAAAATACAGGCAGTTTTTGGATATTCGGACCACTGTTTGTAAGAAAACACACTGTTTTGTGTTATTCAGAAACAAATGAGACATACATACTATAAATTTCTGACCCTCTTCTTCGTCTGCAGGGGCACAGGATTCGGCTTCTGTAATGCCATGTGTAAGCTGGCAGCAGTGCTGGGCAACCTGATCTTTGGCTCTCTGGTTGGCATCACCAAGGCCATTCCCATTCTGCTGGCATCGTCCGTGTTGGTTGGCGGCGGGCTGGTGGGGCTCCGACTGCCAGACACACGTGCCAATGTCCTCATGTAAACCTCAGCATAGAAAAGTATGTTGTTTACCAGGTATTTTCTCAGTTTACTGAATAATGGCTCATTTATGGGAAAAGATTTGTTAAAATGCTTTTGAAACAAGCTTCACTGTCATTTTTATTCCTTTTTTTTATTATTATTATTCTGTTATTTCTGAGTAAAATACCTGGTAAATTAGAACAGTGACATGCAGTTTTACAGAGCTGCAGGTGTACAGAAGAGATTGATTCAGAATAGCAAATGAATTTACAAATGTTCAAGTTGCCAGTAGCTTTTTACCAGAGCTGTTGGCATTCTTGCTGGAATTCAGAGGAAAAACCTACTTTTGAGAAGCAAGCTAAATTTATCCATGGTGATTAAAGTCTTTATAACAGCAGCTCATTGACTACCATGGGCTGTTTCACACATGCAGACCACAAATGCATGTGCCAAAGCTGCAAAAGGCTTAGGCTTCCAGCAACCTCCCGCGTCCCACTTCCACTCAATCGTGTTCATATTAAAGGAACAGTCTGACATTTCTGTTCATGTGCATATTTGAAGCTACCAGCAGCAGCTCAGGTTTGCCAACTGTCGAGCTTTTGGCATGACACTCTTGCTTTGAGGCTCTGCTTCATGTGTCTCAGTTGCTGTTCGCTTGCCCTTAGTCAGTGCAGGGACACACAGTCCATAACCGACAAAACCTTTCGTGCACAGTGACTTTTCTGTCTTTCACTTTGCAAAGTAAATGAAACAAAAAGTAAACACCGGACTCCAGTTTACTGCTTCCAGCTCTTACTTTTTACTTGTATTTGTAAATGCCCAGCAAAAATCAAAACAGTTGCAGTTATCATTATCGTTTATATCATTATTACAAATAAGCCTGTAAATTTGTCAGTAACATGTAGCACCGGCGGGGAAGGAGGCTTTATTTTTGAGTTAATACCTGAAAGTTGGCAATGCTGCCTTGCTCAGTAAGAAATTATTTATTAAGTATAGATAGTTCAACAGGCTGTTTTATTTTTATTATTTTTTCATTTATATGTTGCTTATTGCTGGACCGGTGTGCATTTCTGTTTTTAGGCAAGTGATTTATGGCGTTTGTTCCTGCAGCTTTAACTCCAGTGGTGACAGGTTGATGATACTTAAGCCTTTTGCTGCAATTTGCAAGAATGACAAGGCCATAAAAATCAATAATAATATAAATAGTAGTTTAGTCCAAACTGGCAACTTCAGCAGCTACATTTCTAAAGTGAAAAGAAGTTTACATTTTCTGCTTTTTACAGTAAGAGATTTTTGGTCTTGGAGTCCTTTTGTCTGAATGCTTCCTCTGTCCCTCTCATGTCTGTGTTCGTCTCGTGGCGCTGAGCTCACCATGAAGGGCTTTGCTCTCTGTTGTAATCTAGTTTGCCAAGAAGAATTTATACTGTAGGAAACTTCTGTTAGTATCAAATTATACTTTTGTCCCGCCCCCCCCATCTGTCTCATTGTCCTGGTTTTCTTCATAGTGTCTCTCGGTCCATCCTGTCCCCTCTTTATCTTCTCCTGCCTTGCTGCTGCTCCCTCTGAAACTCAAAGGCCTTTCTCAGATGTTGTGCCTCTCTTACTGTCAAACTCATCTCTCCTTCCAAACCTCAATGGAAGCTTTGCTGCTCTGTCCTGCTTGTTTTTTTGTTTGTTTTTTTGGTTCCTTATCTCTTGATACTGCATTGAGCATGCGTGTGTGCGTGTGTGTGCGTGTGTGTGTCCCTCTCTGTATGGACAGCTGTGGTCAGAAGGTTACATGCACTCATCAGAGGCATGAATGTGATGGTAATTTGGGGCTTTTAAGTATTTCTTTGAACTGTTTGTTTTCCAGGCTGGAGTGATTGTACAGCTTGCATTTTTAATGACTTTCAAAAACAAGATTTGGGTGCACATTGAATTTATTTTGGATTTTCTCTAATCCACGCAGGGTCAAACGTATACACACACCTCGCACTGATATTTGATTAAATGTCCCTCAGCACGCTGGACGTGCTTTTTGGGAGCCACCAACAAGCTTCTGGCTGGATATTTGAGCACCGTTCCTGGCAGAGTTGATAGATAGAATTGGTTGGTTTTCCTGGTTTCCCAGCTTTAAAGCGCAGTCCACAGATTTTCAATAGGTTTGAGGTCGAGACTAGTTTTGATGTGTGTGTGGGAATATTCAGTTGTGTCCCAGGTTCAACCGTCTAGCTGTTAATTTGAGGTGAAGTTGAAAAATTTGGAGGTAGTCCTGCTTCATTATTCTATCCGCTTTGTTCAATGTACCGGGACCACTGGCAGTAAAACAGCCCCAGAGGATAATGCCGCTGCCAGTATGCTTGACAGTTGGTACAGTGCTCTTGGGCTTGAAAGCTTCACCTTTACTCCTCCAAGCATACCTCATGTCACTGTAGCCAAATAGCTCATTCTTTGTCTTTGGCCATAAAACCTTCCTTTTCAGAAGGGATTTGGCTTGTTCATGTGGGCAGCTGCAAATTTCAGTCAAGCTTGAACGTGTTCATTTTGGAGCAGGGGTCCAAAATGGGCATCCTCTCAGGCCACGGTGATGCAAACCTGGTGTATGAATGTAGGCAGTCACGCTGGTGTTCCTGTGCTTTCCAGCTCATGGCAGGCCTGAGAGTTGGTGGTTCCTGGGTTGTTCCTGAGCAACACAGCAACTGTTTAAATAATGATCTCAGAATCCGCAGCTGCTTAGAAATGGCTCTATTACACTTCTGGAATGTCCTTCCCAAAGCCCTGATCTCAATCCTAGTGAAAATTTGTGGACTATGTTTAAGAGCCGGGTCCATACCACAAAACCCAGTAAAATAATCCAGCCAGAATTATGCCAGAAGCTTGTTAATGTCATCTGGTCAAGGTGCAACTTGCAGAGGAACATTTAACCAAACATTAGTGGATTTGCATGTAAAATCCTAAATACATTCAAACTTGTGCACCCAATTCTTGTTTTTTAAAGTCATTAAAGATGTATGCTGTGCAATCGCTCCACCCTGGAAAACGACAAATAAACAATTCAAAGAAATAATTAAAAGCCCCAAATGGCCACAATAGTCATGCCCATCGTGAGTGGATAGAAACTTTTGACCACAACTATATGTTTACTCGCATGTGTGTCTAGATTAATGCTAGAAACCATCTCCTATGTGGACGTTGTTTCTCATATGTTTGGCTAAACCAATGAACTGACATTTTAAGGATTTGATTCATATCATGAAGTGAAGTTAAAAGCCATGTGTAAAAGGTCAACTCACCCAAATTCCAAAAAAAGCACATTTCCAAGTCTCGATTTAGCACGTAGAGCATGTCGACCTCAGTGCAGTGGAGGCAAATCAACTTTGTTTATGATGCTCAATCATTTTGCATTTTAGACTCTTCAGCCTTGGTACAAATGGAGATGCTAGCAGCTATCACACTGCTGCTAGCATCAGTAGGTACATCATCTTTGGACCAGGAACAATGAGATATTTCAGTCTGGACCAAAGTCGACAGTTACGTCCAAAGGGGACCAAATTTGCACCTACCTTTGGTTAGTATTGGGGGAAAACTGACTATAATGTTTATCCTGAATTGTTTGTTAGATAGCAGTTAGAGGTAGATAATAGAAAACAGTTTTTTATCCCTCGTTTGCAGTGGAAACCATCCTGGAAATTTATGAGAGTTATGAAAAACACTTTTCAGCACTGTGAGCACCACAAACAAAATGAGAGTGACCTCAGAGAGCGATATCTAATGAAACAATTAAAACATGTTTAAAAAGGTTTTTTTTTTTGTGACTTGGGTGAATGCTCTATAAAAAAAAAGAAAAAAAGAAAACCTTGTATATTTAGAAAACTCACTGCTTCAGTGTCAATGATTTGATGTTAACATATATTAGGTCATTTGTAAAATATAAGTCTGTAATTTCTAATGCATTTGTTCATTCAAATGTACCAAACTGGCATTTCATGTTATTGTATGTTACATTTCTCTTCATTTTTGTGGTACAGGACCTAATATTCACAAGAACTTCCTTTTTAAACAACCGAAATGCACTGCAGCCGTTTCAAGATATGAATCTGCTTTCCTGTGTTTGATGCTTTATCTCTGTCTGTCCATGCCCTCGGACCGTGGCTTCCCCGTACTTCTGCCACTTGTGCTGAACAAACTTGCTATACTGTACATCACTGTTTCCAGATTGAAATCCTGCATGTTTGTTACTCAAGTCCCTCTGTTTTGTGTGCTTTTTGCCATTTTGGTGTCTTCGCTGTTCCTCTGCGGAGGTTAACAGATGTGATTCCCGGGTTAAAGGTGAATGTATCATTCTTGTGCGTTGTCAGGTTTGTTGTGGACAGGTGTTCATTATACTGAGTTGTTCTTCTGGGTTATTGTGAAGGGGCATGCTAGTGATGAGATGACTGTATGTATTACGAGCTGACCTGCAGCAGGGGTGGTCAGATCTGCTTTTGGGATAATTTCCTCAGTCAGATGAGTCATTATTGTCAGTGGAGCAGGAATTAAAGTGCCAACATTGTGACTTTCAGATCTGAAAACCCCTGCTTGTCAAACAATACGTGGAGGTGTGTGCGTAAAGATAAAAATATGACCACGATATGTTTTATTTTGATAAGGTTGATAAAAGGCTCTAGTGAATGCAATGTAAAGGCGGATTCCTCTGGTATCTACATATTGAATAAAGAGTTTCATTTGAAACAGCAGTTGAATTTTGTGCTGTATCCAATTTCACCAGCAGATGGCGCCAAAACCCAAAACACGCAACTCTGCGCTTATATTAATTAAAGACACGTGTAAGGATTTTTTTTTTTATAACTTGTAAATAACTTCGTGGTCAGCTCGAGTTTCGCTTTTATGTTTGTCTTGCTGTTTTCTGTAGGGAAAATTATTTCACGAGTTTGGCATCAGTGGTGTTTCTGCTTCACTCAAATAAAAGCAGGCATGCATGATTGTTACAAGTTATAGGATAGTGTAACAGTAAAGCCAGCAAACTTTATTACACCATAATTTTAACAGAGTTTCATCACTTCACTAGGGTGACTGCTTGCTCAAAAAATGTTTTTTCCAGGCCTATGAGAAAGACAGAGTGGCTTAAAATAGCATAATAATTGATTGATCTCCCCGAGAAGCTTTAATATGTGTGAAAGTAGAATATATAAATATTCTACATTTTATGTTACATAAAAATTTTTTTTTTAAACAGCTATATATTGCAAAAATTTGGCAACAGACTACGCAACACACACACACACATTTAAACATGTTTAAGATTTATCAGCAGACAGCGTAGCTTTAATTATGATTACAAGCGCCCAAAAAAGCTTTGGAAATATTTTTCTTGTATCAGTTTGCTTCACATTTTTCTTTTCTTCCCCAGTTCAGATTCTAAACAATTTTAAAAAAAGACTATTAAGAGAAATTCTATGTATTATTAAAAAAATTATTATACATCCTTTTATCTTCTACACACATTCATGTACTACAAAAATATAGTATAAACACTGTAACAAATTGCTGTAAAAATACAGGAAATAGGCAAGGACATGTAGATACATTTTATCGTAATAAACCGTTTATGCAAGCTAGAGTAGTTACACTAAAACACATTAAATTAGCAATCTAACAGAAGACACCAAAACTTATATTTTGTATGTATCACCATACTGAAATTTTCTTCCAAGAATCTTGTCAATTTACTGCACATTGACAAGCCCTCAAATACATTTGTTTTTTCTTCTTTTCTTGCTCATTTCCAGGTTTTTAATATAGAAGTTCTCTTTCATGTATGTGCGTCACAAACACACACAAAACAGAGCTGCTATATTAAAAACAATTCTGATTCATAGAATAAGGTTAATACAACAATGATGAAATCCATTGTTAGCTTAAAATGAGTACAACACCTGCTTTTGATTTCTCTCTGGATTCCAGCCAAGGAGAACATTTTCCTCATCATCTATTACAAAAATGAGAACTATAATAATCACATTTAGGCTGCCATTAGAAAGATATGCTCAGTGTCTTGCCCTTGAAAATCATAAAGTAAAGCCTGGAGCCTGCAGACTTGGACATGAGCAGGAAGAAGAAGGGATCCAGACAGGCATGGACACAGCACAGACACACTGCCACGTTAAAGTAGGCGTACAAACTTTCTGTCCCGTCCACAAACAGTTGAACATAATGGAGAAGGTGCAGGACTCCGGCGGGCACAAAGCACACCAGGAAGATGGCAAACACCAGTGAGCTGGCCTTGATATACATCGCCCAGTCGAAGTGCGATCGTGTGAGCTCGTTGATAATTTGGACAAAACACACGACTGTAACCACAAGTGGCACCATAAGACCCACCATGGTAAGAATCAGGCTGTAGTAGATCAGAAAGACATGAGAGCTGTAGTCCAGGGGCAACACATCGTGACAGGTTGTGCGGTTGAGCTGAGGGAGCCAGTAGCTTTGCTGGACGAGGAGCTCTGGGATGATGGCGGCACCGAACACCCCCCACAGAGCCAGGGTCACCCAGGCAGTGCACATCCTCTTGGGCATAGTTTTGTACTTGAACGGGAACACCACAGCCAGGTAGCGCTTAATGCTGATGCAAGCCAGCGTCAGGGCCGAGCAGTAGAGGTTGCCATAGAAACATGCTGTGACCACTCGACAGGCAGTCTCTCCGAGAATCCAGTGGTTTCCATGGAAATGGTAGTGAGCCTTAAAGAAGAGGGAGAGGAGGAGGAGGAGGTCGGAGACAGCCAGGCTGCAGTAGAGGATGGCAGAAGATACCTTTCGAATTTTAGTCGCTAGCAAGGATAAGATGCTGATGTTGGCTGGAATCCCCACAGTAACCACCAACATATAAATAATGGGGATGACCCGGGTGCTCAGACTGCCACGGAGGTACCCCACTGTGCTGTTGCTGAGTGACTGCAGAGCTGGAGGAGAATAAGTTAAAAAGGGAGCCTGAGTCCCATTTAGGATGGGCTGCGGCTGAATGACTGGGTCCCCTTTAAATGTTCTGGGCACAGGAAAAACAACCACAGAGCTGTTTTCTCTTCTTTGTCTCCTTTTCTCTGCAGCAAAAACACAAAAAAATGCAAATCAGTGTAGTTTATTCAAAATATAAATCATTCTCAAATCTTTTTTTTTTTTTTTTTTTTTAAAAAAACAATAT
>VUQJ01008551.1:2180-14146 GCA_015108635.1 Andinoacara biseriatus | reverse complement strand
TATATATATATATATATATATATACACACACCAGACAAAAACAATAACAACAAGAAAACAACTTGGCAACCAGTGGTGACACTGTCCACATTTTATAAGATTTTTTTAAATTATTGTAAGTTTTCTGTTGTGTCAGTTTTAGTTCTGTCCTGGAAGAAATGCTTCCCCATGCAAAGAAAAGGTCATTAAATTAAGCTTCTCCAAATTGTTGTGATCCAAAAGCAAAGGATGTGGAAGATGAAGGTGACGATGACTCACATTTTTTTAAAGTTTGGAGCCGGAACCTTTGAAAAGGTTTGAAAAGACTGCTGTTATATACATTAATTGAAGCTACAAATGTGGGAAGAAACCGGCGTACCCGGAGGAAACTCACGCAGCACAGTGGCACGGTGGTTAGCACTATGGTAAGCACTGCTGCCTCACAGAATAACATCTGAAAGGCCTGGTTCCAATTCCACCTTGTGTGGAGTTTGAATGTTCTCCCCGTGTCTGTGTGGGTTTCCTCCCACATGTTCAAAGACATGGGGTTAATGTCCAAAATAAATAAATAAAATATGATGGTGTTATCATTATTGTCTAGTGTACTGTTTACATTTATTATTTTTTTTCAAATAAGTTAAACAATCAGGTGTTCCTGAAATACTTGAAATCTGAATAACTATAATAGCACTTTGCCCAATCTGCTGGTTTAATAACAATTAAAAAAAAAATTCAAAAAGTAAAAAATAAACATGTTTGTTGTTAAGCATATACGTCCATTCAAAACTTTAGTAGCAAAAGGACTTTTTAATTGAAAGTGTTTAATTTGTTGATAGTTTGCTTGCGATTAATTAATTACAGACCCTGTAATTAACTCGATTAAAATTTTATATCGAGTTCAGGCCCTAATATATATATATATATATATATATATAGTATATATTGTATTAAAAGTCTAAATGATTGTTTGTGAAAATTCTTTTCTCTCCTTCCGATTTCATTTTTCACCAAAATCTTGTCCAGGAGCAGAAAGTGGAAGAAAGAGGAGAAGTGATGCTTTGGCAGAGAGCATGAAGAATCCATTTTCCTCAGCCCGCTGCTGCAGTAGTGGTGGCATGAGCAACAGACAGCAGCGGGAGAGATTAGGAGCTGATATCTTGCCTCCTCATTCATCCCTGATAACACACAGAGGAATGATGGCTCTGCTGCTGCTTTTGAGATTATTGCTGTTATTATCTGACTGCTGGAAGCTGCTGTATAGCTGCTGGATTGTCACAGCAGACCGATCAGTCAATATCAGTGATAGTGACAGTGTGAAACTCCTGCTGGTTAACATTAGTGTTGGTTCAGCTGCAGTCAGTTGATGATACACAAGGGCAACTGTCAGGTTTACATTAAATGTGTTCAGTAGAAAATAGATAGTTATGGATATGGGTTTTTCATTTTTTATCCCAGCACATTAGATTTGAAGAATTCTACCACTTTTAAACAGACTGACTTCAAAAACAGCATTTGGGGCATTAGTTCCTTCTAGTTTGGTTTAATTTCATGTTAGTTGGTTTTCAGGCTTAAGATTTTGTTTTATGTTAGAATTCCTGTGAGTTCTGCAAACTGAGAGTTCTTATAGTGAATTTGAAGGCTGTAGCTGCTCTGTATGAAGGCAAAAGGATAAAATAAAGAATTTCAATGTAGAAGATTGGAAATGACCTCAGAGATTTTGGATGGCATTGAGTTACCCATAAACCCAATCAGAAGGTTGGTGGATCAATCCCCAGCTCCTCCTGCCCATCTGTTGAAGTATCCTTGGGAAAGCTACTAAACTGTGAGTTGCCCCCAATGTATCATCATAGTGTGAGTGTGTGAATGTTAGATAAAATTGCTTGGGTAAAGCTAAAAAAATAACTGCATGAATGTATTTGTGTGTGTGTGTGTGTGTGTGACAGAGAGAGACTTGTAGTAGAAACTATTTTATGTGCTCAAATTGCTATATAAGTACCAGTCCATTTACCATGAAAGTATTTTGTTTTCCTATCTTGGATAGGAAAGCAGTCTATGAACAAACACAACTCGGGGCATATTACTGATTGGTTTGGGTTGGGTTTTGCCTTGAAACTCTCCCATTAATGCCATTTTTGTCCATTCTCTTTCTTATTGTTGAATCATGAACGCTGACCTTAACTGAGACAAGTAAGGCCTGCAGTTCTTCAGATGTTGCTCCGGGTTTTTTTGTGTCCTTCAGGATGAGTCACTGATGCACGCTTAGATTAATTTTGATAGTTTGGCCAGTTCCAAAGCCTTAGAACTAAGTAACTGAGGATGAACCTTAAAATTCAAAGTAGAGGTTATATAAATAATACAATAAAGAACTAGATTACAATGGAGATGCAGCTAGAGCATCAGTTCATAAAATGAAAAACCACTATGTATTTGTTTTGGTATTTAATTGCTTGTAAGGTGTCCTTAAATGTCCTGAGAGGCACTTATAAATACAATTATTTTTATAAAATATTATTGTTGTTGTTGTTGTTGTTGTCCTGATAAAAAAATGAGCTCTCGAGTAATATTTGAAATAAAGTTTGTGAATGCAAATTGTACATTTTCATATGGGTAGATGTGTTTTTAAATATAAAAATATGCCATGATAACAAATTTCACCATTTTCCTTACTGCCTATTTTGTCTATCATAGCAGAAATAACCTTTGTGTCTCTTGATAACTCAGCATAGAGGTTTTATGTAATGGAGGTTTGTAGTAAAGTTATTAAACACTGGAGCTATTTCAGTCGTATGCAGCAGATGTGGACCCATTCCAGTATCTGCTCATTACTGTGCTTTCACTCTATTTATAAAATGTACATTTCATCTATAATTTGATTTGGTCATGAAATAATGTATAAAGTTGCCAATTTAAGAATGCTGTCCTCTGCCTTCAGTATCTTTTAATTTCTTTCTATGATTCCTGTATATTTATTTTCCCCACAAAGTTCTCCTCTTCTTCTAGTGTAAATATCTTACATCATTACATCTTTTCTTCTTTTCAAATTTACTTTTCCAAAAATATAGTTTCTTAAGTTTCTTTTTGCACTCACTATTTTGCACCAGTATTTAGTATCTGTGGCTGTTTTTGCTTACTTTAAGTGGCTTCCTTTTAGGTTTCAAGTTCAATCTGTTGCATCTCTGTACACCTGTGTAAATACAGAGGATCACTGTCTGTCTCACCCTGAAAAGCATCAAGAAACCAGCTTGATGCATTTTGTTTCACATTTCCATGATGGGATTTGATCAGGGCATCACCACCTGCTGCTGGAGGCAGTTTAACCCACACTTACTGAAGAGCAGAGAACATAGATAAGCTTTGCACTTTTTTTTATTTTCAAACTGAGACCAGTTAATCCATGCTGACATTTATCCTGATATCTTATTACAACAGAAATCTGAACAGTTTGACTTCAGGGTGAAAGTTTGAAAAGAAGCCTTTTCATATTGAGTTAATCCATTTCCATCCCAGATATGTACATTTAGTCATGAGCAAGTCTCTGAATCAAACACAAGCAGAGCACACACGGTGCTCCTCCTGTCATAAATAAAATGATCACTATCCAGTTATCGAATCTGTGGCCAACCCTTGGCCAATCGTCGACCATGAGTGGGAATGCCCCCAAAGCAGTATTGAGGAAAACTATTGTGTGACGTATCCATCAGTGGGAGCAGTGATAATGGAAGCATATTCATTTACAGCTCGGCAGGTATTTGCTTAGGGGTTCTATAATTCTAACAGAATCATAATGTTGAACCTTTCTGTAAAACACTGATATAGATTTTTGCTGATATAGGTATACAAGCAAAACAGAAGACAGTGATGCGTGCACTCGATGGATATTGCTGACTAATAAACATGAAAGCATAAAATGATTATTTAACTGCACTGCTAATGTTTTTTAACAAAACGTAAAATCGAAATATAAACATGAGTTGATTATTACAGGGTCCTGTCAGAGAAAGGTGCATTTTAGATGTGATAGGACAGAGAGCACTGAGATTGCGCAACAACACTGTATGTGTATGTGTATTCTACTACACATGCATACAGAAAGAAATATGGCCGAAACATGCTCTAAACCTTTAGATCCTGTTTCATTTGTTATTGTCTATCATCCACCTGGTCCTGATAGTTTGGCCAGTCTGATTTCTCAGACTATTTATCTGGTTTAGTGCTCAGTTCAGATAAAATAATTATAGTGGGTGATTTTAACATCCATGTAGAAGGTGAAAATGACAGCCTCACACTAATTTTAATCTATTATTAGATTCAATTGCTTATGTTCTGCACAGGCCTGAATCTCCTCAGCCAGATCATTGACAAGACTGGCTATGGATACCGACTACAGAATGGAGCAAACATCCACCACCTCCTCTACATCACATCAAGCTGTATGCCAGGAGTGAATAAGTTATTGATTCACTGAATCACACCACCAGGACCTACAGCAATGATATCGGAATGTCATTCGGACTGGAGGAGTGTAGTTGAGTGGTAACTAAGAGACGAAATGCAGTGAGAACTGAGGGGATTACACTACCAGAAGCAAACAATGCCGACATTGAGGACAGCTAGAAGTACCTTGGAATCCCACAGGCAAATGGGAATTGTAAATGGACTAGCTCTTATATAGCGCTTTTCTACTCTAACTGAGCACTCAAAGCACTTATACAACATGAGCCCACCAGGAAAGCTGCAATCTCCAAGTACCTGCAAAGAGTAAGGCAAGCCCTACGGAGTCAGCTTAATGGAAAGAACAAGATCTGGGCTATCAACACCGATGCCCTGCCAGTTGTCAAATACCCTGCTGGGATAATAAGTTGGCTAAAGGAGGAAATAGAAGTCACTGACATCAAGACAAGAAAGCTCCTTACTATGCATGGATGGTTTCACTGTACGCTAAGCAAAAGGAAGGAGGCAGAGGACTTGTGAGTGTCAGAACCACTATCCTTGACAAAACAACAAAGATCCACAAATACATCAGGACGATGGCCACAAAGGATGATGTACTTAGTGAGTACCTCAGGGAGCAGAAACCCATAAAAGAAGACGAGGAAGAACAGGAACCATCATGGAAGGACAGGCCTCTGCATGACATGTGCCACCGGCAGATAGAAGAAGTGCCTGACATAGAAAAATCCTACCAATGGTTGGACAAACTGGACTGGCAGACAGTACAGAGGCACTAATCATAGCAGCACAGGAACAATCTCTAAGCACAAGATCAAGCATCACTGCAGGCTGTGCAGTGATGCCCCTTAGACAATCCAGCACATAACAGCAGGGTGCAAGATGGTAGCAGGCAGGGCATACATGGAACGCCATAACCAAGTGGCCAGCATAGTATACAGGAACATCTATGCTGAGGTAAAAATGGGATACTCTCCAAGGGTGATTGAGCTAAGATCCTGTGGGACTTCCAGATACAGACACACAAACTGGTAATGGCTAACCAACCAGCCATCGTAGTGGTGGACAAACAAAGGAAGAAGGTCGCAGTGACAGACATGGCAATACCAAATGACAGCAACATCAAGAAGAAGGAACACAAGCAGCTCGATAAATACCAAGGGCTCAGAGAGGAGCTGGAAAGGATGTGGAAGATGAAGTGCAATTTATCTGCTTTCAGAAACCATTTGAATTTTTCAGATAGGACAAACTGTTGCATAATGATGGTAATCCAAACTGCAGTTGTACAAAAGTGTCCGCATTGATACATGGCCAGGGTTAAATTGATAGACAAAATGTTTCTGGAGACTTCTGAGTTCATTGTACTGCTCCCATCATGCGTGACATAATCCATGAAGATTAATGAGCCCATCTGAGAAGGATCCATGCAAGCCCAAGCTATGACATTACCTCCTGTGTTTCAAAGATTAACTTGTATGTTTGGCATTAGAGCAAATCCTTTCTTTCTGCAAACTTTAGTCTTTCAATCACATTGGTAAAGGTTCATCTTTGTCTCATCAGTCCATAAAACTTTGTCTGACGCTTCTCTCTGTACTTCTTGGTAAATTCCAAATTCCTGGCCTTCCTGTTCTTTTCATTAATCAGTAGTTTGCATCTTCTTGTGAAGCCTCTGTACTTTGATAAAAATAATGCCTTAGACAGCACTTTTTTACAGTACTTAAAGACACTTTACATTTTCGTGCACTATTCATTCGCACCTCAGTCACGCTTGGTGGTAAGCTATTTATAAAGCCTTGGGGCAGTCTGACAGAAGCACGGCTGCCAATTCGCACCTACAGCCCCTCTGACTACCATACAACACCAACCACATTAAGTGCCCACAATGACAGCATGCAGCAACACGGACTCGAACCAGCAACCCTCCGGTTGCAAAGTGAGCACCTACTGTAACTACTGCGCCACTGCCACCTTTTGCTCATGAAGTCTTCTGCAAACAGTAGACTGTGATACCTGCTCTCTGGAGGTTGTTGCTGATATCACTAAGAGCTGTTTTAGGGCCTTTCTTTACAGCACTGCCCTTGTTTCCCTTTGGTCTACCTGTTTGACACCAATTACAGTACATACACCAGTGACAACTTTCTTCCTTACAGGACAGTCCAAACGGTTGTATTGGCTATGGCCAATTTTTGTGCAGTGGCTTTGATTGATTTTCCATCTCCTCTGTGCTTCACATTTGCTTGTTTTTGACCCACAGACAACTCTCTGGTTTTCATGTTTGTTACTCCTCTAACTAAAAATGCAGTCTGCATAGACAAAAGCCAAATCTGAAGCATAGACTTAGACAAGATGGGTGGGTTTAGGCATTCACCCACACTTTTGATGTGGATGAGTGTGTCTTTGCATGTACTTTGATGAATAGTATATGGGTGTGTGTTAATGAGTGACCTATTTGTGTGTTTGTGCGTATGTGGTCTATGTGTGCTGTGTGTGTGTGTGTCTGTACTGCTGGGCCTGGGTCTGGGGCTTGCTGAGCTTTAGTTGTAGAGGGTGGGGTTCATACCTGTCAAGTTTTGCATTTAAAAATATAGAAAATGTTCTGCATATGACATCATCATCTAATTTGTATAATTGGTCATTTGCATCTAGATGCAAATGAGGCTGTAGAAGACAGAAAATTTTTTTCATGCTGACGGACATCGTTCCTTCCCCCATTAGAGACACATAAAATCAGAGTTACAAACCTTACAGAATGAGTAGGTATGACCCATCATTCTCCGCTGTAGGCAAGTAAATTCCTTGTCCCATTTTTGAAGGTATTTATATGAAGTCTTCTTAACTTTTTGGACAGGACTGCATTTTCTCTTGTTAACTCATCCATCTCTCTGATTTGTTGTTCCAGGTTTTTTCCCGCTGTCTGCACTAAACTCGCAAGAACTGCCACCCAGGCTACTGCATGGGGCAGTTCTCCTAGGCTGGTGACAGAATTCAAGTTGGAGTGGCACAGCAATGCTTTAAAAACTGAAAAACTGAAAATACGGGAAAAATACGGGAAAATAAAAATACGGGATGAAAGCGGGATAAAGGGGTAAAATACGTGAATTTCCTAGCCAAAACGGGAGACTTGACAGGTATGGTGGGGATACCCCTCCCTATCACTTCCTGCTGGCCACTTTCCTTCCCCCAGGATGTGGATACCTGTTGGTTCTGAGGTGTGTGGCCAGATGTTTTTTGGTGTGGATGTTGGCTTGCTCCTTGGGGGTTGTGATCTGGGGGTGTGCGGGCTGTGTTCTAGACTTCTCATTACCTTTGTTTCTCTAGGATGCTTGCCCTCCATCTCGGGCCTCTCTCCTTCCTCTTCTGGGGTGCACACACGTTTGCAATCTGGATGTGCGGCCTTGGGTCTTCAGTGCTCCTTTGGGGCTGCGGGCTGCCCGGGACTCTTTGCTCTATGGCAGATAGGATAGGCTCCAGCTCTCTTGTGTTTTGGACTGTCACATGCTGTTATTTAACATCTCTGTGTTTTTTGACCTTTGTATGTTTTTGTAGTAATTCTTAGTTTCTTTATTTAACCCCAGGCCTTCTTAGCTTAGTTATCTGAGTTCTGTTCTTGGTTATAGTTATTTGTATTTAATTCTCAGTTTCCTGTGTCTCCTTGTCAAGTCTGTGTTTCTGCGCCTTACTCACTTCCTGTTTTATTTTGTTAGTCTCCTAGCTTGTGTGTTTGGTTTTACTTCTCTGGTCTCCCCCTCCTTGGTTAGTTATCCCCAGCTATGTTTGTATTTATTATCAGAGTGCTCCTCTGTTCTTTGTCATGTCATCCCTCATGGTAGTGTGTCTTGTTGTCTCCATGTTTTATTGTTAATCTCAGTTTTGATTATTAGTTCCAGTTTGGCATGTGCCTGTTTATATATTTTGATGTAGTAGTTCGTTAATAAACCTGCCCTTGAGCTACGTCCATCTCTGGAGTCTTGCACTTAGGTCCGAACCCTGCCTACCACACTGCCATAACAGGACGTCAGGTGCTGTTTGCTTTTTTTATATTTTTTTTTTTATAGGTGCAGCTGTTGGCAAACCACTTTATTTTTCTACTTGTTCTCCAGATTCTTATATTTTCTCCTATTTTCTATTTTTATTTTTTGTTTCTTGCTCTTTTTTTCTCCCTGCCATATTACATGTGCACTTATGTAAACAGTAATAGAAATTATTTTTTTTAAAAAAACGAAAAACACAAACAAGAGGAACCTATAGATAATTTATAGAGTGCATCTTGGAAAAGCAAATGTGTTTGGCACAGCAAAGCTAAAATTAAGTCAATATCTTTGAGATGCAGACTTATTTTTCCCAAGAGAGAAAGAACAGAGGACAAGACATTTAGTCAGACAACCAACAGCCACAAGAATACCAAGACCTTTAAAGCTTGCAGCCCATTCTGAGATCGCGGTGTCTGATAAATAAAAAAAAAAAAATCTAAATACTTTCTTTAGATATTCTTTTGGCCTTGAATAGATAGAAGACATGCAGGAAAGGGCCACAGGTTGGATGAAAACCCAGGCCACCTGCACCACAGTCATGTGGTATATACTGCATGGTTGCCCCCTCACCCACTGAGCCACCCCAGTGGCTGAAAAGCTAAACACTTTTAACTCAAAAGTGTATCAGTTTTATTATGATTCCAGAGAAGTTACTGTACATTTACATTTTCTACTCTGTAAGGCTACATTGTGAAAATATGGAAATGGAAAAGTGTTAATGTCTCTGCCTCATTTCCATAATTTTTCTAATTACACATTTCTGTGTAAATTTTTAAAGTCTAAATATGTAATTACCTATTAGAGATTTGTCATGTATTCATACTAAAATCACATTACACTTGTTTCTTAAAGTATGAAGATTATTATTTAAAAACCTTGTTTTACTGCAGTCAGTAATATTCTTCTTTCTGGTTCTATTCTGATATTCTGATATTCTATTCTGATATTCTCTCAGTGCTGCAGACTCAAAGTGTGTTTTGCATTACGACAGTCTCTCTGCTGTGGGAAATGAACTGACTGCCCTGTGATGTATCACCTGTGTGTTTCCTTCAATTAATCCTCCTCTTGTGAAGTAAAGTGAGCATAATAATTCCACACAGGCTGCTCTGATCTGCCTAATGTGCTGCACTAGCTCTGGCTTTAAAGCCAGCCTACATATCCAGCACCAGCAGAACCTATTGAGACACCACCTGACTACTGAGATCTTTAAATGTTTAGCAAGAGCGCTGATATGATAATACTGTATAGTGCCCTTCCAAAACCCTATAAGTTAGGTGCCATTTTGCACTTCTGGGTTCCTTATGGAAGTCATTATGTTTTTTCTAATTAATTTTAAGATAGTCTGTGGTTACCAAAAGTTTAAGTATTGTGTTCTGGTGCCTTGATGGGCTGGCTGTGGCTTTTTGACCACCAACAAACACTATTAGATACCTACAGTGCTATGAAAAAGTAGTTGCCCCCTACCTGATTTGTTTATTTATTTATTTTCTTGCATATTTGTTTCACTTACATGCTCTCGATCATCAAACAAATTTTAAGATTAGACAAAGATAACATGAGTAAATGCAAAATTTTAAATGATGATTTTATTTATTGAGTTAGAAAAAAAATCCCAAAAATCTACCTGGCGCTATGTGATATTTGCCCTTAAACCTATAAAGTGGTTGTGCCACTTTTGACAGGAAAAAATTTCTTTCTTTCTTTCTTTCTTTCTTGTGTGTATGAGCCACACCATCAGCTTTGACAAGTCAACATTAACTAATACCCAATGAAGTCACCCATCTTTGTAGTTATATTATGGAATATTATTTTGCCTTTAATTTATGGATTATCTTGAACAAAATATAACTTTTGTTTCTGACAGTTTTTTTTTTAATAATTCAAAGGCCTGGAAAATTATGGAAAACATATCTTCTTTTGCTGTAGAGGGAATCAAGTGGTATCCTTTGCTTCCACTGCTAATCATTTAACCCTTACATACTGTTTATGTTCTATGCCTTCACATTATGGTTGGGGCTATTTGACCTTAGCCAAGAATTCCCTAATAAGTGTCTATAACAAATTTTGAACTACACATCAATTTGCAATGTATAAATACGTTAACATTAATACATTGATGTTAAAAAAGAGATGATTAATCCTTAATGTTTCAGAGGGCAGTGAAAGTGTAAATGGTTCTAGCACTTTTCAATCCTATTTGAGCGCTCAAAGTGCTTTATACAACATGCATGCACTTTTTTTCACACATTCACACTCTGAAGAAAACATCGGTGCAAAGAAACAACCACCGATTAGTAGATGATCTGCACAACCTCCTGAGCTACAGCCACCCCGGAGTTTATAGGTTTCACAAGTCTTATTTTTTGAAGAAAATTTTTCAGTTATATTTATATAGCTCCAGTTCAGAACCCTGTTGCCTCAAGGCACTTTATGTTGTAGGCTATAGACTCTACAATATTAAATAAACAAAAAAAATCCTTTTTAATAGGAAGGAACCTTTGGCAGAACCAGTTTTAGATAGGAGCAGGCATCTGCTGTGACTGGTTGGGGCAGACGGGAAAAAGACACACTGTGGGAGAGAGAAAGAGTTAAATTAAATGCATTAGTGGTGTATAAAGTGGAGAAGAAATGCTCAGTGGATTATGGGAAGCCCCCAACAACCTGAAACTATAGCAGCATAGGTAAGGGACGGTTCAGGGTTTTTGCATATTTTGGGACACTTTGGGAAAAGTCATAAATTTTGAGGCTGAAAGAATGAAATTTAGGGTGCTTTTACTGCTGTCAAACATCAAAAAAGGTCAAATTTGACCCAAAAGTATGTAAAGGTTAAATTGTTCACCACGAAGGTGAGATAGGTTTAATGCAAGACTTGGCCACTCTGTGGTACTTGTGCCTATTTTACCTGACAATGCCACAAGTCACTGTCATAATTTTTTCCACCACATCATGCTTTTCTCTTCCTGTGCTGTTACTGGAAGCCTGCGAATCAGCTCCTTGTTCTCCACTCCACACAAACATGCATGTTGTAGCGAGCAGCATTTTATAGTAGTTCAAAGTCTCTGGTGCTTGAAAAAGGCAACTGGACTGGAAGCTCCAGAGACTATGATGACCTGGATGACTGAGAATCTACACAGACATAGTAGTTCAAATAAGCAAAAATGTCCAGGTGGACATTTTGAGGCTTAAGTGTTAAAATACCGGAAAATAAACTGATGAAAAAACTGTCAGAGGCTTACCGGGGAACACTGAAGAAGTCATTTTTGTGGTACAATGTTCCCCAAAAATTGTGGTTCAACCTACCCCACTACTGATTGACCTAGATTTCATGCAGTACCATGCATATGCATGCACACAGATAGATACACTGTTGGGGAATTATTTGTGCCTACTGTCTGCTTTAATTAGTAAATTAAGTGGATGTTAATGTGCTTTTTGGTGTAAGAATTGTGTTGCAAAAAAAAAAAATGAATACTTAATTTTGACACTGAGAAAATATTATAGCTCTGT